>JASPKZ010009224.1:0-127128 GCA_030220185.1 Diploptera punctata
TTGCATCCTTAGCCATAAAACTGGATTGTTTTCTTCAGTTAGTATTGGTTTTTTTAATATTTTCTGTAGCCAAAAACTCTTCACCAGACATCACAGTAAGATGAAAGGATTATTTTTCTTTCATTTCGTGATAACTCAAAATCAGTCAGAAGGACAAAAAATCTATCGAGTTTTACTGTACAGTTCAATTGAGCTAAAGTTTGAGTCATTTGGAAGATTGGAAGGACCACTGATCATAAATTTTGATCAATGGTTTCAAAGTTGTTGTCTTCATTCAAACTAGCCTCAATACATTTAATGCCATTTTCCAGTTCTGGTTTCATCCTGTGCATGCATCGCTTTATAATATTTTGCTTTATTATATCGCTTTATAATTTGCTGTTGGTGCTCTACATGTTGTGTGTTTGTGGAATATGCGTATAATTAGTAGCAAGCCACTTTCATGACACAACAACAAAAACAGTAACTGGAGTTACACCACTTTGGCTATCAATAGATAGATAACACTGCTGACTGCATAAAATTGTAATGCCATTTATGGAGCAGTTTGGGGATCTAGGAATTACACCACTATTCCTGCAGGTAGTTCAACATATCCAGCATTCATTTCTAGCATTAACGCAGATTTTTTAAAAAGTGGAGTTACACCACTCTGGCTTTAAAAGGTTCATATATATATAATTAATTTGATGTACATTAACTTGCCCATATTCTCACCCTAACTTGCCCAAAGTAACACTAACTTGCTCATTTTCTCGCACTAACTTGACATCTAATGTAGGTAGACTCCTTTGATATAATACTCTTATACATGAGTTAAAGAGATTGACAATTGGCTCTTGCAGGAACATGTGTTATCACATTGGCCAACATGACACTAACAGTCCAGTCACATGTATTCTGATCAAATATCCACAGATAGCATAGAACAGCCCGATGTTTAATTACTTCCTACAGCTAATTTTTTTAAAATTATTATTATTAGGAAAAGGAACACCGATATCTTAAAAGAATTGAAGACTACGCCAATTTTGGAATATATTAAACAGTACCAACTAAATTGGAAACACCGTCTTGAAAGAATGAGTTCAAATCGGATCCCCAAAGCTGTTTATAATTATATACCAAGAGGACGAAGATCTCTGGGCCGTCCTATGAAATGCTGGAGGGAAAATTTTCTATAGGATCGTAACAGGCCTTGGCCTAATACTTGGAAGGAAGAAGAAGAAGAAGATTATTAGGAATATTCCACAATACAGTGTTCCTCCTTCAACCCAAAGTGATTTGTCGCCAGAGGTTCCTGTCTAAAGCATCTTCTTCCCTCAAATCTCTAGCTTCCATACTTCTCTTTCACTGCATCTATCCAATGTTCTCTAGGTCTGCCTCTTCCACTTCTTCCATTAGCTTTCCCATCAAGGATCTTCTTTGATATTCTCTCTTCTTCCATTCTTATGAGGTGTCTTTACCATTTCAAACATGTTTCTTCTATTTTTTCTAATATGAAGCTCGTTCCTTAAAGGTATTAAATATTTTTAAAAGAATGTTATAAATTGATTTAAAAGAATTTGTTGATTTCAGGTGGATGTTTAAAAACACCAAAAGATGCTGACTCTGAATCTCTTCAGGCAAAATGGGTGAAAGATCCTGCAGAACTAAATTTGCGTGCTAATGACATTTATACAATAATAGAGAAAGCAAAGAGTTACCAAGCGAGGAGAGATGAGCCATGGCACAGCAACATGTTACCAGTACTAGCTCCGCAACACAAACTGCTGCTCCGCCTCGTCGTCTGCATCAGAAAGAGGAGCAAGTAAGTGTCATCAGATTTTACACCTCACCGTGTATTTTGTATCCTTTCCCGGACTAGTTTCGAGGGAATTCTTTCTCATTTTCAACTGGTATTCTTTTTTATATTCAGTGCCTCAGGTTGTCATTTCAATATTTTTGGTGCTCTCTACTGGCATTGTAACCCACTTCTGATTTTAGAGTGCCTGGAAGGTGGGGTTACACTGCCCGATGGTATGTTGATGACAGTGGTGCACCAGAAACAATTTTTTCTCTTCAAATATAATTTATCCATTATTGAGATGTATGAAATGAATAATAAAAACATCAAAATAAACTGCACTGGTTTTGTAATGTAATGTAAAATTCCCAATTAAATGTCTTCTTAATAAAGAAGCCATCATTTGCAAGATAGAAGCAGATGCTTCATAGCATTTGGTGTGTGGTAACTAACAGCATATATAAGAGAAAGATTTGCATTTAGATTGGAATTGTTCAGATAGGTTAATTGGTAGAGCATTCACCTAATGTGAAAGGTCTGGGTTCAAACCCCAGTCTGAGCATATAATTTTTCTCTTCGAATATAAAATTACAAGTATTTGAGAATAAAGTTTTAGGAAAATTTTTGGACCAAAAAGAAGATAAACACACAGGTGAATGGAGAAAGCTACTTAATAGTGAGCTACATGATATGTATAGGAAGCCAGATATCATAAGAATAGTTAGGTCTCATAGACTGTGATGGGCAGGACATGTGGCACGAATGGAGGATGAAAGAAGTGTATGGAAGCTTCTTGTAGGAAAACCAGAGGAAAACGCCCAGTTGGTAGACCAAGAATGAGATGGGTGAATGAGTTGTGGGAAGTAGATTATACAGGGGATGATTGGAAAACATTAGCTCAGGATAGGGATGTATGGAGAGCTTATGCCCATGTGGCCATGAACCTATGGGTTCAATAGAGCCAGTGACTTAGTTATTTCTACATTCTCATCTCATCCATTTAATTCATCTGCACTTGTGATGGTGCTTTAGGCATGGTCAACAGCACTCTTGTCATTTCAGTGACTTCATCTCATCTAATCCCTCAACCTGACCCCGAATTGGAAACATATTGAGGCTATTATTATACTCTATTTTAATATTTTTGTGATAATATTTCTGCTCCATAAATTATTATTATTGTTGTTATTTTTGTTTCAACAGCAATCGTGTGCACATTCTTCTCTCAGAAAAGACTGAAGTTCATTTGCCTGTGTGTGAAATCAATCCAACGAGAAACTTACATTCCACTCTTAAAAAGTTCATGACTGTAAGTATAATATATTTATTTTAAAATCATTAAGAAGTAACATTATGAGGTTTAATTTAATATTTGAGTTTGTATTTTTCCTCTGGTCCCGAGGGTCGCGGGTTCAAACCCGGCCAGGGTCGATGGATTTTTTAGGATGGAAAAATCCAAGGAGCAAGTCCTCTGGGAGGGACTTAAAGACGTGGGTCCCGAGTCTGAAGATTTTCAGGCTCGTAAAAAATCCTTAAACCTGAATGAAAAGGCCTCTAAGCAAAATTCATCCCGTCCTAGTACTACCTTGGCCTCCTAGATGTCAGTATGAGGCGAAACGCTGACCATGGACCACTCAAAATGACATCTATACGAAAACAAGTGTAACTAAATTAGTATGGTTCAAATTCTTCCCTGTAGGGGAAGAGTGCCTAAATCTCTGTAAAGGGAAAACATAGGCTTACAATACAATACAATTTTTTAAACATTCTTACCTCATATGATTGTTTTGTCGGACATATGTTTCAAGGCTGTTGCCCCGTCTTCAGCGTTTCACAAACTGATTTTTTCTTTTTTCATGTTGTCGGCCCTGGATCTGTGTTCCAAAGAACTTCGTAATGACACCTCATTACCTATTTGTGAAACGCTGAAGATGGGGCAACAGCCTTGAAATATATGTCCGACAAAACTATCATCAATCCATAGTAATTCTGCCTGAAGGCAGGTCCTTCACTGCAATCATGGCATTTTCATGTTATGCTTGCAGTTTAAAGCCAGATTTTAATATCATAATAAATATGAAAGTTAAAGTTAATAATTTTATATTTTAAAATTCTTTTAATATTTAAATATAACTTAAATAAAGAAAAACATCTAAATAATTCATTGTTGTTCATTGTTGAATAAAAATGTCTCGGTAACAATTGAAGAAATTGTATTATATAACAGTCTTTCTAAATAATGCTTTTAAAAATTGTTTTAAGTCATTGTTGTCAGAATTATAAAGCTTTCTGTTATAACTGTAATAAGAACACCTGCTTAACTTGATATTTTTAAATGAAAGTATACTAAATTCTGATTGGATGTTAAAACAATTAACTTTTTGATTTAACAAATCAAATTTAAACCTGGTATTTAATGGATTATTAACCAATAGAATTTAAACTTAACATCATGTGATGTAATAATGTTTTTTAAAATTAGAAAGAATTACACTATTCATTCTTCATATAACTTTCCACAAAGATAGAAGCAAATAGAGCTCTCCTGATAAAATGTGATATTTAATACAAGAAGAATAGTTGACTCAAGAAAAGAAAATAATTTAATTTTAATTGACGGTGAAGAATAATACCACCTATATTTACTTGATCTGCTGGGAAATTAAATAGTAAATAAATTTACAATTATTTCTACAAGAAACAGTTTTCAGTCCAACTTCCGACCCTAAGAAGAGAATCTGGCTCTACCGAAAATAAAACCCAACCTGAACCAGTAATTCATTTTGGGACACCAATCCTTCAAAATGTTACTACAACATCGGGCATGAAGAGAATTACTGCTTCAAAACATTGCCACAACATGGGAAAAGAATTACTTCTTCAAGCTTTACTAGGGAATTATAGGTGTGGTAGCTTCCCATTGCTTTTCACACCAGTGAAGGATGATGATGATGATAATGATAAGAATGATGATGATGATGGCCATAATTTTGGGGACCGTTTGGGCCTTAAAGTTTTCCTGACATTTGTCTTACAGGTGAAGAAAAACCCCGATAAAAACCTCACCCAGAAAAACTGCCTCGACCGGAGATCAAACCCGGGCCCGCTGCGTGACAAGGCAGCACGCTACCTCTACCTCGAGACTACAGCGGTAATCAAAACTATCATATGAGGTAAGAATGTTTAAAAAATAAAAACAAACTCAATAATATATTTAATTTAATATTCGATCTTAGATATTAAATTTTACTCTTCTCACCAAGTGTAAAATTGTATTTGAAGAGAAAAATATACATCTGAATTGGGATTTGAACCCGATGCCTCTGGTTCTGTACACCAGCACTCAACACCCATAAGCTACCAGGCATTCCAATTCAAACGCACATTATTTCTCTCCTTCATTACAAGAATTCATGCGCGCCAAGGCTATGAACTTTTTAATTATATTTGAGTTGGAAATTTTGACTCACCTCATATTTCTTGATTTTTATGCAGACCTAGGTGTCGTCGCTTCTTTGCAACAATTTCGATGCCTACAACTGTCGTTTTACGGCTGTCCATCCTATAATTTGATTTCTGCTCCCTCTGCCGGCTGACTGATGAAATTTTGAATCAAATTTACAGGATGGACAGCCGTAAAATGACAGTTGGAGACATCGACAATGTCGCAAAGAAGCGATGAAAGCTAGGCCTGCATAAAAATCAAGAAATATGAGGCGAGTCAAAATTTCGAACTTCAATATAATTAAAATAAACCTTATAGTGTTATTTCCTACATATATTAAATATGAACTTTTAGTTCCACTAAACCTCTAGCAGCTTCTTTATCAAGAAGACTTTAATGGGAATCACACCACATTTACAGCCAATGAAGGTTATTTTAGATCTTAGATGTTAAATTTAAGACTTCTCACCGAATGTCAAATTTTATTTGAAGAGAAAAATAAATAAATAAACAAATATGTCATGATGATGGCTGGAGATGTGAGGGATTCCTCTTGAAAACTGCAGTTTCCATGCTTAAAGAACATGAAATATGAGGTGAGATGCAACTCGTTTAATTAATTTTTATTAATTGAAAACCTCCTAATGTTATTTCCCATAATTAATTATTTATGAGTTATTTAATATTTGTAGGAAATAACACTATGATATTTCTTTTATTATATTTAATTTATGAGTGAATTAAGGGAAATTTGTGAAGGTATATTTCAAACTGATAGTCTATAAATCCAGTCATTTATATATTTTTAAAACTCATGTTAATTATTAAGATTGGTTGGAGAAAACCCTCAATGATGAGGAAAATTCTCAAAATGAATGAATGAATTAAATTGTTTGGTATACACTGCGATGAATCAAACATGGCAGTTGCCAGTCAGTTTTAATTTTGGATTTCAGGTAAACCACCACTTCTAATTGTCAAATTTTGCTCATTTTTAGGTATGTACCTCAGTTTATTTTCATAGGATATACTGAGTTTCATAGTTAAATATGGGAAATAACAGTATGAGATTCTTATTCATGAAGAATCCATCCATTCATCCATAGTAATTCAGCCCGAGAGCAGGTCTTTCACTGCAATCATAGCATTTTCATGCTATACTTTGCAGCTTTACTAGGGAATTATAGATGTGGTAGCTCCCCATTGCTTTCCACACCAGTGAAGGATGATGACGATGGCCAGATGATTTTCGGGGACTGTTGGGCCCTAAGCTTCCTGACATTTATCTTACAGGTGAGGAAAAACCCTGAAAAAAACCTCACCCAGGAGCCTGTCCCGACCAGGAATGAAACCCAGGCCTGCTGCGTGACAAGGCAGCACACTACCTCAAGACCACAATGGTGGACCATGAAGAATGAGTCATTTTTTATATCTTACTTCATAGTTTTTGTTAAAGAAGGGAACTGCAGTTTTGAAGAGGAACCATCCCTGCCATTTTCAACCAACATTATGCTGACTTTTGTTATGAAAGATTGAAAATTGCAACTGCCAATGCAATTTTTTAATTTTTACTTCAGATGAACTTCTACACCTAATGGTTTTAGAACATACAGCAAACTCCCGATTATCTGTGTTAATTGGGACTGAGATATGCACGGAAAATAAAAAACACAGATAATCCAATTAAGTTATTCGGCGCTGTGGAAGTTGATCAGAAATTTATTTACCCACTTTAACACTACTTAAATGCAACAAATATTCATAAAATGTTATATTAAATGTATTTAGGTGTGAGTTGTAATTATCATTATTTTATTTTACTCGTAAATATGAAAAAAAAAAAAGTGGGACTATTTCCTATCATGACCACCCTGGTTACAGCAGTTATTCAAAATGGCCCTTGTAACGAGTGACAACTACACTAGTAACCACCGATATCCACACTTATAACCAGCGATGACAAATAATCAGCGATAACCACACTAGTTACCACCGATGACCACACTACTAACCAGCGATAAACCCACTGCCTCAGCATATCTGTGGTTTCAATCTGTAACAACAAACTTTTCACTAACTCACACAACAGAAATTTCCAAAATTGTATTGTATTCTCAAAATGTTAGTTGGTACCTTTAAACACATCAGGGGAGTGGGTTGTGCTAGTTTCTAAGTGCAGTTCACAGTAGCACATTTAAAAACAAAGAATTTTTCATAACAATACAAAATACAGTACAGTATTTATCTTTATTTTTAAAAAATACAGTAAAAAGAGTCATGCCCAGATAATACGCGCACAGATAATCGGGAGTTTGCTGTAATAGATAGTGGCTAAACACACTACTTACTTGAAAACCTGTCAATCAACACAAACATACTTTTATATAGTTTAATTTTTTTGAGAGAAATTTGAATGACAGAAGTCCTGGTATTGTGTAATAGTACAAGTTTCCAGAGTTGACTTTATGTTAAATTTGTTTTTGCACTTCATTCTTAAGCTGTTAAAGGCATATTAAATTAATGTTGGGAAGTTAACATTATAAGGTATAATCATTGAAATTCATCAGAGAACATTTTTTGACAACTCACCTCATAAATTCAGTGTTTTCACGAAACCACGGTTTTAAACACTATCATGTCCATCTTCAGCCAAAACTCCAACTGATGAAATTCTTTGGCCGTCAATTCTTCTATTATCACCATCTTCAGTGCTGCCATCTATGGTTTATGAACTTCAAAATCAAATTTTGTTCATTAAGAATATCAAAATTCATTGATCTAGAGTATATTAAAAAAATAAATATAGATCAATGAATTTTGGTGATCCTAATGAACAAAATTTGATTTCGAAGTTCATAAACATACATGGCTGCGCTGAAGATGGTTATAATAGAAGAGTTGATGGCCGAAGAATTTCATCAGTCGGAGTTATGGCTGAAGATGGACGTGATTACGTTTGAATTTGCGGTTTCGTAAAAAATACAAAATGTATGAGGTGAGTTGTCAAAAATAATGTTCGCCGATGAATTTCAATGTTAAAGACGTTTTTATTATTAATGTAACACTCCTCACTGAAGAAAAATTATATTTGAAGAAAAAAATGACATGCTCAAACTGGGGTTTCAAGGCCTACTTACTTTCTAGTTCTATACTCTACCACTGGACACTCCAATCTAAACAAAAAAAAATTCTCTTATACATTGTTAATTCTTGATTGTCGAATGCTATGAGCCTTTGCTTCGATTATGCAAATGGTGGCTTCTATTTTAAGAAGACATTTATTAGGAATTAAACATTACTTTATAAAGCATAGGCCTAGAAAGCCAAAGGTTCTGGGTTCAAATGCTAGTCTGAGCTTATAATTGTATCTTCAGATATATATGTTAAATTATATACTAGTTCCTTTCATATATATTTTAACTGTTTTATTTGTCATGAGTGCTGTGTTGAAGGTTATGTTAATTTTTTCAGGAAATTTTTGGTGCTGATCTACCTCCTCACAAGCCTCATGGGATCCTGACAGTGGAGCATTGTGGAAAACCTGAACGAACAAATGATGGTTTATGCTTCACCATACTTGTATCATTCCGTAAGCCTCTGGAAGAAGTTGGTATAATGACAAATACACTTGGCTGGAAATTTCCAAGCCACTGGGTGACGAGTTGTTAGAAAGGTTACCCAAGAACATGACCATTCCCTTGCATGTAATTCGGTAAAAATGACCCTAGTGGAATAGCAATCTTGCCAGTTGTAAACATTAATTTACAATTTTTATATTATTTTTTTTATACATATTGATTTATTGACGATTCTGAATGAAGTCTTGAAAATATACAGGGTGTTAAAATGTTGAGTAAACATTTTTCATATGTAGACCATGGAAATGTTATTTGGTCAAAGCGCCACAAATTTAAAAAAAAATACATCCAGTCTGCAAGCCGACATTTGAAGAGTTAAGAGGTCAAAGAGCAAGCATGCAGAATCTCCTGAGGATGTCTACCGCAGTAGTAGACGAAACATCAAGTGTTAATAAAACCAGGCCATGGACATTTAGCCCGAAAGACATAAAATACATGAATTTAAAAAAATTATTTTTAAGAGCTGATTTTTTTTGTCAATAGATGTTTAAGAAGAATTATAAGAATAAAATGGCCAGACTAAATTACAAATTTAGAATTATGGAAGATAATGACAAAAAAATTACAAAGTAAAATACAAAGCAATATAGAAATGAACTTCCTTAGAAGAACAAAAGGCTGCACAAGATTGATTGGATAAAAAATGAAGATATAAGAACAGAGTTAAATATATATCCACTGAATGATAAATTCAAAGAATATAGAGATAAATGGTTTAGGTACGTAGAAAGAATGAATGTAACAAGATTACCAAAAGCAGCATTTAAGTACAAGCCAAGAGGTTCAAGGAATGTAGGAAGGCCAGTGAAAAGATGGACAGAACAATTGTGAGGCAGAACAGGCAATTTACCTAGCCCATGAAGTGGAGAAGAAGAATTATGGAAGATTACAGATAAATAAGAAATTAAAATAGAAATTTTAAAAAAGTGGAATTGGATAGAACACACACTAAGAAAATAAGATAAAACAATGGAAAGAATTGATTTGGATTGAAATCACGAGGGTAGCAGAAGAAGAGGAAGATCAAGAAACACATGGAAGTTGAAGAAATTACTAAAGAAGGGAAAACGTGCAATGAAGTAAAGTAATCCTACTACAGCCCTCGGGAGGCCCTTGGGGTAGTAGGAGGTTAAGGCTCCCACTTTTTCTGGACAATCAGCACTTGATGTCAGCCGGGTTGTCATCCCTGCATGACAGCCGGCTTTACCCCCAGAACAAGTGTCTGGTACTCATTTCTGTTAGAGGCTGAGTCGACTCCAGGGCCATAGTGCCGCCAGAAGGTGAGGCGGAACAGGCAATTTGCCTAGCCCATGAGGTAAGAAGAAGAATTATGGAAGATTACAAATAAATTAGAAATTAAAATAGAAATTTTAAGAAAGTGGAATTGGATAGAACACACACTAAGAAAATAAAATAAAGCAATGGAAAGAATTGGTTTGGATTGAAATCACGAGGGTAGTAGAGGAAGAGGAAGATCAAGAAACCCATGGAAGAGAACAGTTATTGAAGAAATTACTGAAGAAGGGAAAACGTGCAATGAAGTAAAGTAAAGTACAGGCTTCGGGAAGCCCTTGGGATAGGAAGAGGAAAACCAAGAAACACATGGAAGAGAACAGTTATTGAAGAAATTACTAAAGAAGGGAAAACGTGCAATGAAGTAAAAAATCAATAAATTACACTAGGTTACACTAGGAAGTAACACTATGAGGTTCTTGTTAATAAATAAGGTGAGTCTGTTGCATCTTACTTTATAATTTTTGTGTTCTATTTGAACATGTTTCATTATGTTATGCATACCATCATCAGTTTGTCCAGACTGTTAAATTTATGTTGTTGGCCCTGGTTGTCGACTCCCACTCTATGTTTGGGTTGACTGAAGAATTTGCTGATCAAATCCTTTTCCCAGGAATTTCAAAATTCTTAATCCTATTTTTATTCTTCTGGATGTAGATCTTCTCCCAAATGGTGAGTTATTTTGTTTTCTAATGTTCTGTAAACACTAAATTATTAAAACAGTTAGAAAACACAAAAGCACTCATCATTTGGGAGAAGATCTGCATCCAGAAGAATAAAAACAGGATTATGAATCTATTAAGAATCAAATGAATAGTGAATTCTTCTTACCTCATACTTCTATGTTCTTTTAAACACAGCACCACAGTATTGGAGAACAATCTTCCCCATCGTCAGCTGTTTTCACGACTGCCAATTTTTTCTTTTGCCAGTAATTATCTAAACTGCCATCTGGTGTATTTTTGAAGAACTTTGTAATCAAACTTGGTTCGTCCAGAATCTCCAAGTTAATGGTTCTAGTATGAAACTGCAGTCTACTTAGAAGACTGGATATGTGGTGAAGTATGAAGCTTTTAAATTTAATCTTAACATAAAATTCAACCGTCTGGACAAGCTGATGATGATGTGCTTAGCATATTGAAACATGTTCAAATAGATCACAGGTTGTGAGGTAAGATGATTCCTGATTCACCTTATTTATTAACCAAATCAATTTCTTTAATAATTTTTGAGGTGGAATGGCTCCAGAAACAACAAATCCTCAAAGTTCTTGATGAAAAATCTTTAAAATTCCTAACATTTTCACAGTTTCTGGACATATCTTCATCTCCTAGATGTGAAAAATGTTTTACAATTTTAAATATAATTTGTGTGTCACCCTGTATTAAATGAGGACTTGGAATTTTGAGAAAGAACTGTAGAATCAGTATAATTTTCGTGAATCTTATATAAGCTCTTTTTTATATATTATGTAATATAATTGATATTATTTTATACTTTTATAACCTGTTGACTCTAGATAATTTTGTTGCATTTATATTTTTATTTTTTGTTCATAATTATCTAATTTAAATTTAGCTATAATTATGAAGAAAACATATTTATGCAGGACTTTCTGAAAATAAGTTGTGATTAGAAAGTCACATTATGAGGTTTCATTAAACTACCGAATCTATAAATGAGTGAAATGTATTAGAACATTTTTTGTCTGAACCAGGATTTGAACCCAAAATCTTCATTTTGTGTTTCTAGTAAATACCACTATGAGGTTTCTTTTAATTATTATGGGTTAGTTATTTTGACTCACCTCATATTTTTTTATATTCTGCGGGGTATAGTTTCATCGCATTTATGCTACATTGTTGATACACTCTAACTCAGAACAGTGTTACATAGATGCGACCTAACTATAGCCTATAGAATATCAGAAAAAATATGAGGAGAGTCAAAATAACTAACTCATAATCATCCAAAATCTTCAGTTTATATACGGGTGTACTTGCCACTTTGTCCCACCATATGCTAGTGTAAGAGGCATGATGTCTTGGTGCAAAGTTATGGGACCAGTGCTGTAAGGCCAGTATGAGACCAGTGTCCACCAAGCATCGTGAGGCATAATACAATAAGTAGCAGCTCCAGCTGCAGACCCAACATGCTGACCTATACTGGCTGTGTGATAGTCCATCTCTGTGATTAATACCTGTGGATGTGAGGTCAGCAGCCTGCTGGTAGGTCAAGGGTCTTCTAGGGCTGTTCATGGAGTTTGTTAGTTGTACCTGCCACTTTTACTATCTAGGTATCAATATTCAGACATATATTTTTCTTAATAAATAAGTTTCTTCTGCCATTATCTTACCTCATATTTGATTATTTCTTGTAAGACATGTTTCAAAGCATCTTTACTTCATCTGCAGTTGACTCCAGACTGATAATCTTTAAGTTGGATGTCGACTCCAGACTGATAATCTTTAAGTTGGATATCGACTCCTCTTCCCTCTTTTTGTGATCCAAAGAACTTGGGTATTAAATCTCTCTCCCGGCAATTTCAAAATTCATTATTCTCTCCTTGTTCATCTCTTTGTAGATTTTTTCCCATATGGTGAGTTCATTTGTGTTTACCGACTGTTTTAATAATTTAGTGTTTACATCTGTTTTATGTTTTTCTGACCAAACATGAGCAGCTACTGCAGATTTTTGTTGAGTTGTTTTTGATTCACCTCATACTTCTTAACTCCCTTGCAGATCTAGATTTCGTCACTGTATTTGTGACATTCTCAGCGCTGTATCACGTTCACAACTGACGTCCAGCGGCCTCCTCTCCTGCAGACTGACCTCCGCGCCATCTGATGGCTGACCGACGAACTTCCAAATCAATCCCCTCTCCTTATCACTGGGTATTTCAAAATTCATGTTATGTTTTTATTCTTGCATATGTAAATTTTTTCCCAAATTGGAACTCACTGATGGGAGGAAGAAGCAGTTCTCCTGATTCACATATCATTCGACAAGAAATTACTGAAGATGAAGCTGCCTAAGCTTTGAAACCGGTATAATTAGAAGACTGGTTATGAGGTGAAGTTTAAAGCATTTTAATTTAATTCATTTTTCATTACGTGTATCCAGCCGTAGCTGATGACATGAATACATTGCATACTAATGCTATAAGTTACAATGGGGCTGCATTTGAACATGCAGCTTATGTGGACATTCAAGGTGAGTGCCCACGGTGTTAAAAGAAAGAGATATAGGAAAGACAGAAATGAAACCTTTGCCTCGAATACTCTTAATACCATCAGGGTCGAAGAATACAAGAGGTCAGGCAAGGGAGACTGGATAGGAAAATATAAAGAGGGATCTGGTACTAGAAAAGGAAGAAATACCAGATCGGTCTATAACCCACCAAGCTGACATTGTTAATTGGCGGGTAGCCCATCCCTTTGGTTCATATTGCATAAACAGTATGTTAACAGCTGCACCACGAGAAGGTAGGGATTGGACGTTGGGTTATTGTCCAGATTGGTTCCTGCAAGCTTTCAATCTAGAAAGAATTAGAGGATCTAAATTTAAATTTTAATCGTCTTTGTTTTCCCTTTGTATGTCTTATCACAATCTGCACATTTTATTTGGTATATTCCTGATTTTTTTGCCAACATCAATCAAACCAAACTTATTTATCAAGTAGAACCTCATAATGTTACTTCCTGCTATATTTTCATAATATAGCTATTTTTCTGTCTGTTATATTCCTGTAGCACAATTCGATTGCTTCTAATTCAAATTGATAATACTTTTATAGCTTTAAGCTATAGGCTTAATCCTGCTTCCCTGAACCACTATGATTCACTGCTACAGGGAAGAAGGATTATGAAACATTTATGTCTGATTATGTATGCCTGGATAGCACAAGTGCCAGTGTGTAATACTGGATATCTTGGGTTCAGGCAAAAATTTTTCTCTTCAAAAATGGTTTATAGGTCAACCTGAGTGTATATAGTATCATAGCAAAAGTGCTTGAATAATTAATTTATTTTTGAATAAGTTACAAATACTGCATTCAGATAACCCTAGCTATAGGATAACCATATACATACACTCTGTTGATATATTGAATAACAGTATTTATTTTTTAACCCATTGGAGACTTTTAACGAGTCTCCCTCGTGAGCAGGTAGAATGTCCAAACAGCTCCTCCACGACCTACACTCGTTGTTGTGTTATAACCTTCACTGTAAGAAGTTAGGTTTTTTTTAGTGGTTTAAATTTTCGGTTCACCGTCAGTAAAATTTGTTGTTTGTTTATGTAAAGTAAATATGTATAGGCCTAGTGTATTGTATAGTTTATTTTAGTTATTATGTATAGAATAGTAGACTATAGCTGTAGGCATTTATTACGGTAAAATATAAGTGAATATAAATTCAGTGTTTATTTGTTAAAATTCATAGTTGTAAATTTAATTTTTTTTTTGCAATATGTCCGTAAATAGGAGAGAACGTATTGCTATTGAGAAACTAAGTGAAGTAGTGGATGAAATGTTATGTGACAGTGATTGTAGTGAATTATCATGGAACGAAGATTCAAACGATGAAATAATATACAGTGACAACGTAACCGTGCATGCTACTGATGGTAGAAATATTAGGTGAGTTTCGTCCAGTTTTTATCTATAGTATTTTATAATTTACAGGTCGATATATAACTATGATAATTAAAGAATATACGAAGAACTTTTCCTGATTTTATAATGTATAGGTCTATGCTTATTTATATTTCATATATTTATTTTTATTTATTTTTATTATGTACAGTATTATATTGTGTTAGTTTTTTTTTTCGGTCTTGTTTGAACATATGATTTGTGTTTACTTTCAAGGCAATGTCCGAGAACTGTTACAAAAAGATGGTTTTTGAAATGTTTGTCAACATTCACAGCCTTGAAAAATAACAAAACATAACGGTTTACAATGCACAACAGAGGGTAGCAGGTAGGCCACATTCCTTTGCTATTCGTAAAAGTACAAGATACTAAAAGAAATTCAGGGGTAAACAAAATATTTGAAAACATAAGTGATAGAACACAGTATGTGTATTTTGTATTCTGATTTAAAGTCCAGCGCAGCCGGAGTAGCGGTGAGGAGATTTAAATGGGTTCCCAGTGAACATGCTAGGCGCTTTAAACGTGTCTCCAATGGGTTAACTTTGTAGCAATTAACACTATGAGGTATATATATTAAATTTAAGAAACATTTTATCACTTCACACTCATGAAATTACTGATGATGGAATCAATAAGGTTCTGAAACCCATTTAGTTTGAAGACGGAGTATGAAGTGATATGATACATTTTTTGTTAAATTTAGTATTTATTGTATTTTACTTGTTCAAAGGTTTTTCATTTTGATATTTTTGTATAGTGGTATATATACTGTATTATTTTTTATAATTTTAATTTCATATTCTCTTGTTAATGATACGTAAAATGTTAAATATTTTTATCAAATTGTTTATTAATACAGTCTTGCACTGAAAACGAGTGGTCTAAGATGTTAATGGGTTGGTGCAGAACTACAACAGGATGTACACTGGTTTGAGTCCCCTTGGTAGAAGAAATTTTCTCATGGGATTTTAGCCATTATGGGACCAGTGGCCACCCAGAATCGTAGTTACAATAAGTAGCAGATCCAGGTTGAGAAAACCTTGCTGGATATAAATGGCACCTGTGGATGTGAGGCTAGCATCCGGGTGGAGGGCCAAGGGTATTCTAGGCCTGTCACACCATGGAATTTAGTATTTTGCTTATGTTTGTCTTATTTTATTTTATATAAACATCAATTTTATAAAACTTGCAAACATGACAGATTTATTTTTTTTTAAGCTGAGGCTAGGATTGGTATCTTTCAGTAAATTAATTTGTGGTTTTATTCACATGAGTTTCTCCATGTTGTGGAATTTAGAAAACTAACTTCAGTTCAGCAATTTCACCAAGTATATATATGTATGTAGGTAATGTTCTGCAGTTATTCTCCTTGTTGCTTCCCAATACTGGGATGTCACATCTTGATCATTTTGAAGAGCTACACAGTCCATTTCTACACCTTGAGAACAATTTTATACACTCAGGAATCATTAATACACCAATTCAATGAAGATGTTTTCCTAAGCAGTCATGTCCTGTAGTAAGCCCCAGAATAGCAACCCCCGATTTTCGCAGTAATTCCGGAATTATAGATGGGTTTTCTAACAGTATTTTTATATTTCTGACTTTTTCAATTAAATTGGAATTGTAATTGTCACCAAGTAAAGTTTCATAAAAATGATGTTTGTTGCAAATTTTGTACTGCAGCATGATTTTGTATTTTACAAGGCATAATATTTAATTAAAATGACAGTGGGAGGAAACACTACGAGGTATTTACATTAATGAATGAGTTGGAGAAATTGATATAATAAATTTGGGAATTTTAAAATTATGAGGTTTCCTTAATAAGAATCAAATGAATCGTGAATTCTTCTTACCTCATACATCTATGTTTTTTTAAACACAGCACCGCAGTATTGGACAAAACTCTTCTCCATCGTCAGCTGTTTTCATGAAGAGTTTCTCCAATACTGCGGTGCTGTGTTTTAAAAGAAAATACGTGTATGAGGTAAGAAGAATTCACGATTCATTTGATTGTTATTGGAGAAATTGCTTTAACATCTCACCTCATAAAGTTGCTTGCCTTCACGATACCGGTTTCAAAAATATAGTATTACTTCCATCTTCAGTCAAATTCCAACTAAGTTGGAAGTAATACTATATTTTTGAAACTGGTTTCATGAAGGCAAGCAACTTATGTTAAGGAATATTCTCTAACTCATTCATTAAGGCATAAAAATGTTTATATACATACATATGTTATATGTAGATTTTTAAGGATATAAGAGTGATTAATAGGGCTCGGAAGTTGAGGAAAAATTGTTTTTTTCACTTTATGTCTGAAGACAAGACCCAACTTAATATATTTTTTGGGTCATTGTAGGTCAGAAAATGGTGGTGTTTTATTTGTACTTCTTCAATGTTTTTTTGGCTTATTGGTCTTTTTTTTAGCCTTTTTTTAGGTCTTAACGGCTTTTTTTTTGCAACTTTATCTTCTTTTGACTACATTTAAACCATCTGTATAATTCATGAATCTGCAGAGTCTAGTCTCAACTTCTTTTAAAAATACCATCTGGTTTTACTTTGTAAAGACTTTTCACATTGCAAACACTTTTGTTCCGCGAGAAACAATTGAACCCTCACAAAATATCACATTTTTAACCAGCTTACTGACAGTCTGATATCAATGTGTGTTCTCTGAATTCATTCTGGGTGGAAAAAATCATTCATTCTAAATTCTCCAAGCACTTTCTGTTTAATGAACACAGAATTCCTTTTCCAAAGTGTGTTGAATTAAAAAAAAACAAGTAAATAAAGTATGAAAGTCATCTTTTTTTTTTTTTGCAATGTATGCTGCATTTCACTAGAATTTTGTACTTTTTAAACATTTTTTATTATATTCATTAAAAATAGAGTTGAAACTAAAATTATTTAATTTTAATTGCCTTTTTATGTCCTTTTTTTCAATTTTTAGGTCTTTTTATGATATCTTTAGGTCCTTTTAAAGGTTTTTTATAGACATTTTATAGGTCCTCAACATTTTAAAATTTGCCAGTCTAAATAACTATTTAATGAAGTTGAATTTAATTAAAACAAAAATCACATCAATTTATTGAGGTAAACTGAATGAGTGGATTATATGATGGCAGATACAACTGCAAGCACTTACTAATTGTTACAGTTAAGGCATTGCAACATGCCACTGCTAATTTATTTCCATGCACTCAAAAAACCTATGTACTAATAATTGTTGTGACATGTTCTGGAGATAGAACTTTCCATCTTCATAACAGTGAAAGTCCCATATTTTTTGGTGCTATAGTTCCCGAGTTATTAAGACTCTTTTATTAATTAGAAACGGGCATATTACATTGGTATGCATCATTCTGGGGTTCCTGCAAGATATGTCTAATTCAATTATTAATGAGTTGGTTATTTTGGCTCACCTCATATTTCTTGACTTTTTTGCAGACCTGATTTTGTCGCTTTTGTGCGACATTGTTGATGCATTCCAATAGTTAGAAACCAGGTCTGCATAAAAATCAAGAAATATGGGGTGAGTCAAAATAATCAATTAAAAGAAACCTCATAGTGTTATTTCCTACATATATTAAATATGCCTAATTTACTAAATTTCATGTGCTATGCACATGAAATTAGGCCTAATGAAACATCCTTTAAACAAGGAGGGCAACTGCTACAAATACATCTGCAAGAGGTTTCTTGGAATACCTGATGCTAAAATTAAAGAGGAAATATTTGTTGGACCCCAAATTAGCAAGTTGATTTCTGACACCTTATTTGAAGAAATGATGACAGGTAGTGAAAAGTAGGTATGGATTGGTTTTAGGAGTGTCATCAAAAACTTTCTAGGTGGCTGAAAAGAGGTGTATAAAATTTTTTTCATAGTAGGAACTCTAAGAAGCATTAATTTCAAAGCACGATGTAAAAAAATTGGGCCAATGTTCAAATTTAAATGATTATTTAGAACAGAGGTGAAATATTAATTAATTCTGAAGATTTTAGTGATGAATGTTGTGAATTTGTTACAATTAACAAAGTGGTGTAACTCCACTTTTTAAAAAATCGGCGTTAGTGCTAGAAATTAATTCTGGATATGTAAAACTACCTGCAGGAATAGTGGTGGAACTCCTAGATCCCCAACTGCTCCACAAATGGTATCAGAAGTTCATGCAGTCAGCATGATAGCGAAAGTGGTGTTACTCCAGTTACTCTTTTTGTTCTAGTGTCATGAAAACTACATGCTACTAATTGTACGTATATTCCACAACACACAAAATGTAGAGCACCAACAGCAAAACACATTGTATTTTAAAGCGATGCATGAACAGGACGAAACTGGAACTGGAAAATTACATTAAATTTATTGAGCCTAGTTTTGAATGAAGACAACTTTGAAACCATTGATCAAAAGTTCATGAACAATGGTCATTCCAATCTTCCGAACGACTCATACTTTGGTTCAATTGAATTGTACAGTAAGACTCAATAGATATTTGCCCTTCTGACTGATTTCAAGTTATCACAAAATCAAGGAAAAATAATCCTCTCCATCTTACTGTAATGTCTGGCAAAGAGTTTTAGCTAAGAAAACATTTAAAGAACCATTACTAAGAGAAAGCTTGATGAAGAAAACCATCCAGTTTCATGGCTAAGGATGCACTGGATTAGCTACCGGAAATCCAATCCATTTACAATCTTTTACAAGGAGAACATGTCTGTTCAGCTTCCATTTTTCAAGCTAAACCTAATGAATATGTTAATGATGGCCAGATGATGTTCGGAAACCGTTTGGGCCTGTCTTACAGATGAGGAAAAACCCCAAAAAAAAAACCATCTCCTGTCTTACAGATGAGGAAAAACTCCGAAAAAAAACCATCTTGTCTCAACCGGGGATCAAACCCGAGACTGCTGTGTGACAAGGCTGTACACTACCTTGAGATCACAATGGTGGACCTTTTAATAAAATAAAAATATTATTTTTGTTGATTATGCAAGTTCATTCTTAAAAATATCCTCAATCTGTGTAAAGCCAAGTGGTATAAGTTACTTAAGTGCTTATAAATTACTTATAAAGTGCGGATAAGGGTAAAAAAGAACATACATAAGCTAAAACAATCAATTTTGAACACATTTGGTGGGGAAATTATTGTTTTGTAATATTCTCGAATTTTAAAACTACTATTCTACTATAATGAAGTTACATCACTTTGGCTTTAAAATGCTCAATCGATATTTAATAATATAACAAATTAGATAGAATTGAGTATAAAAAAGTATATTTGAAAAGAAAAATTTTTGCATAGACCGAGACTCGAACCTGGGACCTTTGGCTTTCCAGGCCAAAAAAAATATATTTTACTATTTCTTTTATTATGAAAAATTGGTACGTGATGGAGACAAACTAAGTTCATATTCTGATCCAGCATAGTCAAATTAGGGATAATGACGTGTTAGAATAAAAACCCCTGTCAAAAACTTAAAATTTGCATATCAGTGTAATTATGTAGTGAAAAAGTTTAATCAAAATCAAAGTGGGAAGTAACACTGAGGTATTTCCATTAATTAATGAATTGGAGAAAATGCTTTAATATCTGACCTCATAAAGTTGCATGTCTTCACGATATTGAGTTGGAGTTTGACTGAAGATGGAAGTAAAATTATACTTTTGAAACCGGTATTGTGAAGACATGCACAACAACTCATTCATTAATAGTGAAACAGTGTTTAGATAAATTAGTATCACAAATATTTGCTATTAAAATGAAATATATTTCATAATAAATAACTCTGTATATTAGTAAGGACATACATTTTTAGATGTTAAAATATGCAAGTCTTAACATTTGAATTGATTCCTTGAAAGGCCCATTATAAGACTTGTAAAAATTAGTCAGACCGTCTTCTCAGTGGTCTCTCCACTTCCCTCCTTCCATCTGGTTTATAATTCAGCACATTTCTAGGGAATCTCTCAAATGACATTTGACATACGTGTCTCGTCCCCTGTTCTGTGAGATATCTTGTTCTATATTGTTAACTTGTAGACTTCATTAGTGTTGTGATCTCGTCTGGTAATGATCTGTTGCATTTACAATCTCCTTTCATCTTTCTTTCTGAGAATGAAGGTTTCTAATCCAAACATCAGTGCAGGTTTAACTGTAATTTTATGCAGTCTCGTCTTCTCATAGTTTTTAATGATCTGATCATCAATCACTATTTTAACTGCCTTAATTCTTTCCCTTGCAGCCCATTGATTTAGTTTTGTTAACTGATATTGTCATATCATACGTAGTACATATTTTAAAAAGATTATGAGCTCCTTGCTGTAGTTGTTTTTCAGAATCACTTAGTCATCAGTATACAGCAGTGTTGAGATTTTAATTCTCTCATTGACAGATGTTTCAGTTGGTTGTATTTGTTTCCATTTTGTTACACATACCACTTGCTTTATATTCAACTAGTATTAAGGTAAAGTATCTAGTAATGTCATGTGTGATAAATTGCAGATGAGGTCAGTTAAAAAAAGAAAGTAGTGCAGCCCTTATATTTGTTTTTTACTTAAATTTGAATGGGTATTCAATTGTTCATACATTCTATTAATTTCTTTTGTCTTCTATCAACAGTGCAGCTTGCCACGTGACAATAAAAAAACAAAATATGTGAAACAATGAAAATATGCTCCATTCAATGTTCTTATTATTCATTTCATACATCTCAATGATGGATAAATCATATTTGAAGAGAAAAATTATACGCTGAGACTGGGGCTTGAACCTAGGACCTTTGGCTTTCTAGGCTCTACCGACTGAGTTACCTGAGCAAGTTCCAATCCAAACGCAAATATTTCTCTTAACAGCATATATAAGATCTGAGCTTATATATGCTGTTAAGAGAAATATTTGTGTTTAGATTGGAACTTGCTCAGATAACTCAGTCGGTAGAGTATTGGCCTAGAAAGCCAAAGGTCCTAGGTTAAAGCCCCAGTCTCAGCATATAATTTTTCTCTTCAAATATGATGTGCTCCATTGTTGACTAGGCAGCATTAAACATTCTTTTTTTTTTTTTTTTTTTTTTTTCAGTTTCAGACAAACTTTAGTTGATTCATTCTTAATTTTTCTTTGTAATCTATCAGAAGCTATCTTATTGATGTGCTTCCAATTGACATGTTTCACAGCCTGGTAGTTTTACCTCCAAATCCAAGTCCAATTAACATTGGTTTTAAACTTACCCCAAAATACCTAATTTGATATATGAATTGTATTAATTTAAATTAAATTTTATTTTAGAAAGAAAAATTATGTTTGAACCGGGAGTCGAACCTGGATATCTGACTCTGTATGTCAGTGCAATAACCGTTACATCATTCAAACTTCCAATAAAAAGTAAAGTGATCCCACTACAGGCCTCAGGAGGCCCTTGGGGCTCCCACTTTTTCTAGACAATCGGCACTTGGTGTCAGCCGGGTTGACAACCCTGGGTGACGGCCGCATTTACCCCCAGAACAAGCATCCGGTACTCATTTCCATTAGAGGCTGAGTCGACCCCAGGGCCATGGTGCCACCAGAAAATTTGGGACAGTTTAAAAATAACCCTCAACCTTCCAGTTTGTAGTGCAGTACCTTAACCACTATGCTATGGCGTGCCCCCAAACTTCCAATAGGAACATCCAATTTCTTTCCACTTATACAATTCTCTTTTCATCCGAAGGTAGATCAACAATGCCATTTGACAACTTCTATTCCAATTCTGAAAAAAAGGATAATTTAAAATGTAAGATAAAAAATTAATTAAATTATTGATTAGACCAGCAAATATTAATATAAACAGGTTCTCATAATATTCATTAATTTTGCATTTTATGGCAGCTGGTGTTTAGGGCAAGCAGAAATATATTGTATCCAAAATTATAACAATGCATAGTTAGAAGTAATTGTGGAAAGCAGTTGGTAATATACTTGCCAGTAGACTTAAAGTACTGGATTTTAACCCTTAGGTACTCCTTTATATTGTAATAACATGGGTGAATTTCCACCACAGGATAATTTTTTTTAAGCAACAAAGATACCGCAAATGTTTGAAAGTGCAATTTTTTATTGCATTTTATAATGGCTGGGGAACTGTGCAAGGCTATTGATCATCTTCTGGGAGACTTCTCAACATTGTGGCAGCTTGAATAATTAGATTCTTAATTAAGCTGTACAGGAAATAACACTGTTAGGTATTACTTGTTTAGGAGTTCACACTATCAGGTATTATTTATTTAGGAAAACTTTTATAATTCACCTCATATTCTTCTTTTTAGACTAGTTTTGACACAATCTTCGGTACCACCATCAGTATTTCTATGACTGTTGTTCTGTCGTCCTGAAGAGCCATCTCTTGCTCCCTCTGTTGGTAGACTAAAAAACCTCGAAATCAAATCATTTTCCGCAGGAATTTCAAAGTTCATTAATTTGTTTTTTTTTTTCGTTTTTTTTATGTAGATTTTTCCCCAAGCAGTCAGTTCTTTGGGTTTTTCTATTTGTTTTAATAATTTAGCCTTTCTTTCAATAAGATGTTTACCAAAATAAAAAAAAACTATTAGGTATATTTTTAAATGATTGGAAAACATTAGGGATAGGGATTTATGGAGAGCTTATGTCAGCGTGGCCATGCACCTATGGGTTCGATAGTGCCAGTGAGTTTAGTTTAGTTTTGGTATATTTTAAATTTAAAATAAATTCTTTATCACTTCTCCTCATATCCAGTCTTCTAATTATACCGGTTTCATCGGGGCAATGTAACCCTGCCTTCCAGGCGCCCCAACCTCAGAAGTGCGTTACAATTATGCCAATGTCAGAAGAGAACACCAGAAATGTCCAAAAAGGACAAACTGGGCATTAGAAAGAAAAAAGATTGTTAATATTTACCCAGTCAAATTATAGGTCAAGAGATGCCACTGCTGTTTATACGAAATTATGTCTTTATCCCATCTATTGCATGCTCTCTGTGGTCAAGACATATAAGTGAAGACAAGAACCATGTAAGTCTTCTTCTTCTGATTCCTTTCAAGTATTAGGCCAAGGCCTGTTACAATCCTATAGAAAAATTTTCCCTCCAGCATTTCATAGGACGGCCTAGAGATCTTCGTCCTCTTGGTATATAATTATAAATAGCTTTGGGGATCCGATTTGAACTCATTCTTACAAGATGGTGTTTCCAATTTAGTTGGTACTGTTTAATATATTCCAAAATTGGTGTAGTCTTCAATCCTTTTAAGATATCGGTGTTCCTTTTCCAATCACATCTGGTGTAACCCACTGTTCTGCGCATGACTCTCATTTCACAAGCCGTTATTCTGCTTTCATGTTGTCTTTTTAGTGTCCATGCTTCATTACCATAGGTCAACAACTGGTCTAGCCAAAGTGTTATATAAACGTAATCTGGTGTTTTTTTTTTACAAGGGATGGTTTCATAACTTGATTAATAATTCCCAAACTTTTATTATAACTAGTAATTTTTTCAGGGATATCCTTTTCATTCCTCAGGGGCCACCATCTAGGGGATATGTGGATGGCGACCACAAGGTGCCCAAGCTGAGCAAAACATTGCTTACTTGTGTTTTGCTCCTTACTTTTATCTTTAACCGATCTAGTATTTCTATCTTTCTTCCACTTACTTATACCAGATCTTTTAGCTTTACTATCTAACCTCTCTTGGTTAACTCTTGTTTTTTCGACCTCGACACTATTAGGGCATCCGAGGGGTAGGGAGTCTTTCCTTTCTTCCATTTCTTCTTTCCTTTATTTTCTTTTCCTCTCCAGAAAAGCCTGACCAGAGGCTATAAGATGGCAGCCCCATCACTGGTCTTGCCTTCCTTTGGCCAGCAACCAATCGAAGGGACTATTATTATGCTTTCAAGTCTTCCGGAACCATGTAAGTATCACTTAATAAAATTATCCAAATTGATGGGAAGTAACAAGTACTGTAGTTTATCAAGAAATCAAAAGAATTATTTACACCTTACCTTGTTTTGCTCTCTCGCATACAAAATGTGTGTTTTAATGCCATCCACTTTACTGTTCATGCGATGGGCATATAGATGGCAATAATATGGTCTATTTTCAATTTTATGTAGATGATGTATTCTTGTATTTTGTATAGATAGGAGTGTAGAATGAGTGTTTATGTAGTGTAAAGTGTGTTGTGTGAGGGATGATGATGATGAGAAGGGAGAAGGTACCAGCATGTAACCTACTTCTATCGAAAAGCACCAAGGAGGTTTCCAGGCTTACATCCCCATCTGATGTATGAATTGCCACCATATGCCTTCTCAACATATGTACTGTGGAGGGATTTGCAATTTAATGCAGGAATCTGGTGCACAATCTAGTGATTAGAAATTGTACACCACTACCTCTCATGGCCCTGGGATTGAAAATTTTGCAATTAAATTAATTTAACAATTAAAATTTTGAACCCTGCTAGGTATTGAAAATTGGTAAGAATTAAGTGATTCGTGAATTCTTCTTACCTCATACTTTGATTTTTTTTTAAACACAGCACTGCAGTATCAGCGACTATCGTCGCCATCAGCTGTTTTCATGACTGTCATTTTTTCTTTTGCCGGTAATTATCCAAACTGCTATCTGGTGTTCTTTTGAAGGAATCATTTTCTAAACTGCCATCTGGTGTTCTTTTGGAGGAATCGTTTTCTAAACTGCCATCTGGTGTTCTTTTGAAGGAATCATTTTCTAAACTGCCATCTGTTGTATTTTTGAAGAACTTTGTAATCAAGCTTGGTTCGTCTGGAATCTCGAAGTTCATGGTTCTAGTATGGTTTTTTGAATTACATCTTTTCCCAAACTGTTAAATCCAAAGGTTTAGAGAGATGTTTCAAAAGTTTTGCTTCTTTTTCAATTCTATGATTCTCTAATAAACTATGTGCTGCTATAGCTGATTTTTCAATTTCTCCGTTCTTATGTTTCTGAAGTGTTCTTTTTTACGAGTTTCCAAGTTCCTTTTTGTTTTTCCTATATATATCCTATTGCAATCAATTTGATAAATTCCAGATTTTTTTGTTGTCATACATAGAAGTATGAGATAAAGAAGAATTCACGAATCATTTAATTCTTATTAATAAAACCTCTTAATGTTAAAAATTCCCAAATGTATTATATTAAATTAAAACTTGGGCCTGGTAGTCAGGAAGCAGGCATGATATCATATGAATCAGCCGGGTTTTTGAAGGATATTTCTTCCAAGTACATGATACAACTGATTTTTGGCTGAAGATGTAATTTGAAACATATTCCAGCTGAGAGAAAAAATATATAACGTGAGGTGTAGGTTACCAATTCACTCACTGACTGTTTTTGATCTTCTTCATCTAGCTTCCATTCAACTCCTGTTTTCTCAACATTCTTCTTATTTTGTTCTTCTCATATACATCTCAGCCGATTTCTTGGTCTCATCCCTCCTAATATAAATTCCAGTGCTTGTCTTGGTATTCATTCTTCTTTTAATATGGCCAAACTATCTTATGTTACAAAATAAAATATTACAACAAATACCTGCAAGGTGCTGTCATCTTCAACTAGGTTAAAATATATTTTTTAAATATCTTTAGGAGAAGGTATAAGGTACTCTACTGCTGAAGATGGAAGCTGGTTTTGAAAGGCCTAGTTGAGGATGACAGTACTTGCCGGTATTTGTTTTAATATTCTATTTTGTGTCTATTACCTCAATGGAATTTTATTAATATTATCTTAATTATTGAATTAATATTGAGAAGCTAAATCTATTAGTATGATAGAAATAAGTAAATTATTGAACACAATAATTTAATTGTGTTCATTAATTTACTTATTTCTATTGTAGTAACAGCTTTAGCATCTCAATATTAATTTAATAAATAATGCTATAGCTGTGTGGAGTCCCTTCATTTGTGAATGATGATTCATTGCATTTGAATGTGGGATCAGTAGAGTAAGGTAAAGGAAGGATTTATGCTTGGATGGGAATGAAGCCTAAATTAGCTCAATGGTCAGAGCATTAGCACGGGAAGCTAAAGGTTCGGGTTTGATTCCTGGTTCATTGCAAACATTTTTCTCTTTACCACTGATTACAATAATTTGTGTTCATTATTTCTGTCATAGTAATAGCTTTAGCATCTCTGAAGTGCTATCTCAATATTGATTTAATAAATAATGCTTTAGCTGTGTGGAGTCCCTTCATGTCTTCTTAATGTAGAAGCCATTCATTGTGTATTTGTGAATGATGATTCATTGCATTTGAATGTGGGACCAAGAGAGTAAGGTAAAGGAAGGATTTATGCTTGGATGGGAATGAAGCCTGAATTAGCTCAGTGGTCAGAGCATTAGCATGGAAAACTAAAGGTTCAGGGTTCAATTCCCAGTTCAGGCAAACATTTTTCTCTTTACCATTGATTACAATTATCTTATTTCACATTTCTTCTTGTATTTTATCCATCTTCAAAATTTCTCTTATTTTACTTTTATGTATTTTATCTCTCCTAGTTTTTTCCATGCATACTTCTTAAAAACTTAATTTCTGTTTCTTAGATTCTACTTAAATCCTTCTTTGTTACTGTCCATGTTTCATCTTTGTCAGTTAACACATTCAGTACCGTAAACCAGTTAAGGCATTTAAAGAGACTATCGTGTATGCGGCCGTCGGTCAGTTAACTTGTTTTAGAGCGGGCGCAAACAAACCGCGTTTATATTCAGTGCCTAAATATTGTGTTGGCTTAGTATGTCTTGGAGATCATAGATGGCATGTAAATGTACATTTTCTATTCCCGTTTGACACGTTTAACCATGGTGAATCCCCTTTTATTTTTAAAACAAACAACACATGGAATTTGTTCACCCAAACTTGACTCCAGGCTCCAATCTCATTGTATATGTTTCTCGTTATCGCGCTGTTTTTTGTGCGTTAGTGAAACCATGGCGAATGAAAAATATCTCACTGAAGAAGAATTAGTGAATATTTTGTATAATGATGATTCAGGTGATAAACTGATTCCTGAATTAGAAGATTCACAAAGTGAAAGTGAAGATGAACTTCCACTTCCTGAAATTGATATGCCGATACCATGTGATGTCAATCACCCAAGTTATTTCACCATCAAATCCTACTAGGATATCTCCTTTAGGTATGTACAAAATTTGAATTTTTCTAGGACTAATAGTTTGTGAATAATAGTCCATTCTCTGAAGTGCCACGAAAAGGGTAGCTGGGGTATTTAAATGGCTGGCCTGTGGGTTTAAAATGCCCTGCTCAGTGCCTGGTACTGAATGTGACACATGTTTAAAATATGTTTCATAAATTTTTTTTTACAATTCATTGCTCGTTATACATGCAACCTCCGTAAATCAGATCACATAACTCCAGCATTTGAAATGTTGCCTTGGCTCCGATTGGAAGACAGCTGAAAGATACATTGCCTCTGCTTCTTATACAACACTTTGTCTACCTCATCAGCCCTTTATATTTGTTCCATTCACTATCTTCCCACCATAACTTATACACACGATTGAGGGACAACTTTCCTCTAGCTGTACCTCTACATCAAACATCTCTGACTGACTGAATAAGGCGAAGTCTAGCTTTGCCCAGTGAGCTGCGTATGCTAGAACCGACTAGGCTCTTTGGCAGCTAAGTAGATGGCGGTTGAAAATGAATGACAAGATCATTTGAAAACTATAGTTACCGTGTTTGAAAAACATGAAATATGAGGTAAGATGTTCAAATGACTCATTAATTTATTAATTAAGAACCTCATAATGTGTTTCCCAATTTTAACTTTGAGATAGTGGCTATCGTTACGGGTTTTAGTTCACTTAATCACTAAATATTTCCTTAGACGATATAGTATATAACCATATTTTAAATATATATTTTATTATTCTTTTATATTTTCCAGTTTCTTTACCAAGTCAATTATTTAATCAAATTATAGGTTATTATTAATTTTAATATATCCTTGTCATCTCTATATTGTGTAGCCTATTATGTATTATTAATCAAGTTGTAGATAATTCATAACTGTTAATATATGTGTAATTTAACCCTGGTGAAGTGGAAGAGAAGACCTTATGGTCTTAACTCCATCAGCTAAAGTAAACCATTATTATTATCATTCCGATTCCACGACGGCTTTAAATTAAATGTAGCATTTGGCACTACTGTGTATCCTGGTGCTTATTATAATTTTCGATATTGTGGTTTACATGTAAAAATATGTTAATATTTTGTATATGCGCTAACATGAAGATGATACTTTTATTGGTGATATTTTACATTTGATACAATCCATTTGTTAATAAAGATATATAATTATGATTCTTTTTTTTTTTTTCACATTTAGTTGGTGGCAGTGGTGTGATTTCTTCATTGAATCAAATTAAGGATGAAGTAATGCAGATTTGAATAAGTACAAAGTTTATCAACAATCCATGGTACTATGAATCAAACATTTTTTTTTTCTAATGCCACAAAGGGTTGTCTTTTATGACATTTCTGGTTTTTTCCCCTGGCATTGGCAGAATTGTAATCCATTTCTTAGGTTGGGGCACCTGGAAGGCAAAACTGTTACCCTGATGATATAATGGGTGAAAATGATAATAAAGTGCCAGGAGAGTTCTTAACCTAAACTTAAACTAAATTCCAGACCATGGGCAACCACAGGAATAATTTCTATGGTTTGACCAGGAATGGAACCCAGGACCTCATGAACTGTAGTCAGAAATGCTGACTAACTAGCCCATGAGGCTGGTCAATTGGCACATAGAGACGTTGTCTCATAAGTAGAGATCCGTGAAAGTGGTTTTATTTTTAGGGAAAATTCATTTCAAGATTTCAATGTTATTGGGAATTTGGCACTGTTATTCTAAAAAAAAATGTAAATTTGAATCTTTTTAATCCTAGTTTAGTATATTAAATCCAATAAGAATGATATATCCAGTAGTTTAAGGTCAACTTTTAGCTTGTACAATTGATATTGATTTTAATACACCAAAAATGCATAAAATTTTAATCATGGTCACTAATTTGTAAGCAAAATTTACCTTTTAAGAAAAAGCAACCATGTTGAGTATCTCTGCATTCTCAGATTTCAATCTCCGCCTTCGATCACTCACCACAACACCATACTGAGAAATAGAACTTTCTGAGTCCACATTTGAAGTTGGATACCAGATGGCTTCAAGAGATGTCTTGACAAACTCAATATACTCTTCCCTCAAAGAGAAAATAATTTTGCAAATTCTTCTTTTATGAGGCCTTGGAGAACAACATTGCTTTCATAGAATTTAGAAGATTCAATGGCACTTGCATATGACAATTTCTTCGATTCCACCATGGCACTGTCAGCACTGAGAATTTGATTACTAAGTGTCCTGGGATCAAATAATTTACTAACTGCTGCAAGTACCAATTTTGAAGGGTCTTCCGCAATCAAGTTTTTCAGCTTCGTAAGACTTGTGCAGTAGTTTTCAACTGGTTCACCACTTCAGTTTTCCTGAGAGCTGTCGTCTTTTGCAACAAAGTTGTGAGTTGTGTCGAGAATACCTCTTTTGTTAATAAATCAAGCATGTTCTCCATAACCTTTAGTTTGGAATGAAGAACATGAGCTGTCTATGTTACTGCCATAGCATATATAATATCTAGATCTCTCTGTTAGAAATGACACAACAAATATTACTTTGTAAACAATTTTGCATTTTTAATTGTTATTTCTTTAGAAAAAGGATTACAAAAATTTTGCCAATATTTTTGTTGTATAGCTTTTTCAACGACTTCCTAATAAATAGTGATCTTTTTTAATAAATGCTTAGGAAATAGTGTAAATTTTTTAAATGAATTTTGAAAAAAGAAACTGAAATAATTTATAGTTAAAACATTTGAAAGTTGGCAAGTCCATGTAATTTTTTTTTCTGAAGAGAGTAAGAATATAATATGCGACAATTGTTTACAAAATAGCATTGCTTGTGTTAGGCTCTCAATTTTATTTTTAAATGGATGGGAATGGATAGGGGACTTTCCATGCGACTGAGCCACTGTGACTGATTGAAATTATGTGCCAGTCAATTTAGATGGCATTGCAGCAATTGTAAAAAATTAACATTGAGGAGCGCCTCTATCAGTTCTCTATGTATATGGCAGAATATGGAATCCGAAAACAGTGTTTAAAAATGCATTATGAAATTTTGCAAATAGAACAAAAAAAATCTTCGGAATTCGTTGAAAATTTTAAATTTTGGTGTTATTTCACGTTATTGTAGGATTTGCGATTCATAAATGCTTTTTTTGAGGTTATGAGAAGTGGAGTTAAATGGTACAAGAAAATGATAAAATTAGAGTATTTTGCATTATTGCAAATTTTATGGATCCCTACCCGTAAGTGTCTTTTTTAAACAAAATTTTATTTGGAATGTTTTTTGACAAATGAAACTACTCTTCAGAGTAGAAATCATTATATTCCATGGTCTTGGTCATGGATGAAGAAAATTTCTCATGGAACTTCAGCCAGTATGCAACCAGTGCCCACCTAGCATTGCAAGGAATTTGGGTAGCTACAATAAGTAGTGGGTCCAGGTTGAGAAAACCAGCTGTAATGACTGGGTGGGGGACCTGACATGTCATCTCTATACTGGCTGGATGATCGTCTATATCTGTGATTAACATGTGTGGATATGTGGTCAGCAGCCAGCTGGTAGGCCAAGGGCCTTCTACGCCTGTTGCACCATGCAATAATAAGTGCAGATGGAGATATAATGATATTTGAAGAGAAAAATTATATGTCCAGACTGAGACTTGAACCCATGACCTTTGGATTTCCGGGCCAATGCTTTATCAACTCAGCTACCGGGGCAAGTTACAATCTAGACACAAATTTTTCTCTCATATACGTTGTAAATTCTCGTGCACCAAAAGCTGTGAAACCTTTGTTTCTAACTTGTAAATGGTGGCTTCTTTATTAAGAAGACATTTGGGAAGTTTTACATTACATTATAAACCAGTACGTCGTCTTAATAAAGAAGCCACCATTTGCAAAGATAGAAACAAAGGTTTCATAGCATTTGGTACACAGGAATTTACAATGTATATAAGAGAATAATTTGCATCTAGATTGTAACTTGCCCCGGTAGCTCAGTCAGTAGAGCACTGGCCCGGAAAGCCAAAGGTCCTGGGTTCGAGTCTCAGTCTGGGCGTATAATTTTTCTCTTCAAATATTATATATCTATCAATGAGATGTATGAAATGAATAAAAAAATGTAGTAATGAATTTAATCAAAATCAAAGTGGTAGGTAACACTATGAGGTATTTACATTTTACTTTTGAAACCTGTATCATGAAAACATGCAACCTTATGAGGTGAGACATTAAAAACATTTTCTCCAACTCATTCATAAATAATGTTATAATGATATTATGAAAAGAAAAATTAATGTGTGAACCAGGAATCAAACCGTGGACCTCTAGTTCTCCAGACTAGTGTGCAGCCCACTACACCATTCCACACCTGGCATAATTTTTCTTTTCACAATATCATTATAATATGATCCATTATTGGAACTGTGTTAAAATAACAGTATTGGAAAATGTTAAATATCATTCATAAATGTAATAATGAACTTTCATCTGGAATACATAAAAATTAATGGACTCGGATGTTAGCAGGATGAATAAAAACAATATTTGTAACTGGGCAACAAACAAGAGGAAGACCCAGGAATCAATAATACGACGGTCATGCTGAAAGTCATGAGCAACATTTTTTTAAACAATCGTAATATTTATTTTAGACAAACCAAGTACACCATGTTAATCTACAGACCTTTATACAGACCTTTGTGCTACTTTTCAACATAGTCTCCATTTCTTTGCACACATTTTGTCCAGCGTTCTACAAGCTTGAAAATTCCCTTATGATAGAAGTCCGTTCCAGCTGCTCGAAGACACCGATGCACTGCTTTCCGAATATCCTCCAGTGTCTCGTAGCGTTGGCCTCTCATCTGCTCCTTCACAGAACCGAAAAGATGATAGTTGGAAGGTGCCAAATCGGGAGTATAGGGAGGATGTGGAAGAGTTTCCCACCCAAATGTCCTGATCTTCTCCACAGTGGCACGAGCAGTGTGAGGATGTGCATTATCGTGTTGCAGAATGATCTTCCTTCAAGGGCATTTGTCGTGCAATGCACGACGGAACTTCACAAGTGTCTGGATATAGCGGGCAGCATTTATGGTTTGTCCAGGTTCAAGAAATTCAACCAGAATGCAACCTTGCGCATCCCAGAAGACGCTGCCCATAACTTTCCCAACAGATTGCACTGTCTTCGCTTTTTTCTTTGATGGCGAATTCAAGTGGTGCCATTCCATACTCTGGCGTTTTGTTTCAGGCTCGTAGCGATGAAACCAGCTTTCGTCACCTGTCACAATACTCGTCAAAAAAATCATCACCTTCATTTCGAAATCTCTGAAGAAGGTTATGGGTGATGGTTCTTCTCTGAAGTTTGTGGTCTTCACTCAATAAACTTGGAACCCAACGGGCACTAACTTTTCGGTAACCTAAGCTGTGAATCATTTCTTGCACTGCACTGTGTCCTACTGCAAGTTTTGCAGCGATTTCATTCACTGTGATACGCCTGTTGTCTCTAATGAGCACATCAACTCTTTCCTTGTTTGCAATCTGTGGAGGCAGAGCGTGGGCGACCGCTACGAGGCTCATCTTTGATACTCGTGTTCCCATCTTTAAAATGTTTCACCCATCTCTTAACACTGCTGGTACCCATGCAGGCATCTCCGTAAGCACGATTGTTCCTCTTTAACAAGGAATTCAATGACAGCGCGCTGTCGAAACAAAACATTGATGTCTGCCATTTTGGAAACACTGCATGTGGTCACATGATAGAAGCTATGACGCCACAAAACGGCAATGTTGTGGTATAAAGTCTGTAGATTACAATCGTGCAGTTGTTTTTGTTACATTGTTGAAATTTGAATTTTAACAATGGGTTGCTCACGACTTTCAGTATGACCCTCGTATAAAGAAGTGGGAATAATTAACAAAAGACAGAGTAAGATAAAGGATGATTATTTAGTCGTCAATTCTTCTAGAGGGGAAAAAAATGCATCCAATGAAGGAATACCTTTTCATATCAGTGTACATTTTTATTTATTTTTTTTTTTCTTCCAATTACATTGGGACAATATAAACATTGAATAACCAATGCATTTTAAGATAGCAATATAGTTCAACATAAAATAATTTCAGGCCTGTGTAAGGTACCTGCATAAATATTATGCAATTCCTATTTGTACAGACCTGAACGTCCTGTAAATAAAATTTACATTACTGGGAAGTCAATGTTTTGAAATAAACATATTTTGCACTTTTCAAGGCATATAAAAAGAGATTCAAAATAAAACAGTAAAAAAATATGATTACCAGGGAATAAGGAATGCATATGTTTTGTATTTTACTTAAAATTTTAATTCATACGAAGCACAGTAAAGCCCTTAAAATTAAAATAATCCCAGAAGTATGTTTGCAGCTTCACGTGACCCTTAGATCTATGAGAAAGCTGGACCTCTAACTACATTTAGGTGGAGTGTGTACCCATGATGCATCTGCAAGTTGTCATGAATTGAGATGTGGCAGTCGGAACTCTCGACGAATGTAAAACAGTATGTATGGCTTGCATTTGGCAACCACCTCGTCTTCAGTTGGCCGCACTGTACTGTCATTGAAGTGGAACCATTGACCTGCGAACACACCAAGAAAGGTATGCAACTTCTAAACATAACTTTGATTCTTATTAAGACATACACGGCGTCTCTGAAGAAAATCACTATCTCCCTGGCACTTTCAACCACAGAGGTTCATGGCCACGCAGACATAAGCTCTCCATAGATTAATAAATAACATTATTTAATATTTGAAGGTTTCTTTTAATTATTATGAGTTAAGAATTTAGACCCATATTTTCTTGCAGACTAGTTTCTTCATGCCTTCATGATATTGTCAATGCATCTTAACTGTCGATTTTGCAGTTGTCGATCCTGTAGGTTGATTTCTGCTCCCTCTGTTGACTGACCGATCAACTTCGAAATCAGTTTTCTTCTTTTTCTGCAGGGACTTCAAATTGTTTTCCTTTTCCCCAGGAATTACAAAGTTTGAAATTCCTGAGGAAAAGAAAAAGAATTTGATTTGGAAGTTGATCGGTCAGTCAACAGAGGGATCAGAAATGAACCTAAAGGATCGACAACCGCAAAATTGACGGTAAAGATGCATTTGACAATATCACGAAGACATGAAGAAACTAGTCTGCAAGAAAAATAAGAAAATATGAGGTGAGTCTAAATTCTTATCTCATAATAATTAAATAACATTATGATGTTCTTCTTAAAAAATAAGGTTATAACTTGTGCTCTATTTGAATTAATTACAGTATTACCATTGTCAGCTTTTCCACACTCTCCATACATCTCTATCCTGAGTTAGTGTTTTCCACTCATCATTTGTATGTCAGCCACGGTTGACTAGTGGTTATGTTCCTTGCCTCTGATCCTGAGGGTCACAGGTTCAGTGGAAAAATCCAAGGAACAAGTTCTCCAGGAGGAACTTTAAGGGTCGAATGTTTGAACGCATTAGACAGTAAAAGGCGTTCTCTGCTGAGAAAGTTTTAATCAAACACATTTTTCTTACTCAGAAATCTATTCACGTGGTAATATTGTAAAGCTACCTGACAAGGTACCTTAAGATCGTAGCTCAAGATATAAACTAATGTGAAAATCCCGAAGGGAACCGATGGTAATCGATGTAGTTTGAAACTTATCCAAGATGTCGGACCTTGAAGACTTCGATCATGTTTTCGGTATACGCGGAGAAGAGGAATTTGATAGAGTCTACCAAAGAATTCAACTGGAAGAACAGGAGAATCGGCGTAATATTGCGCGTCGCAGACGTGTTTGTATACGGTATTATTTGCGGGATGCAAGCATAAATGCATTCCTCTATAGCAGACGAAAATAACGGAAGTGGTTTTATCGCTGAGAATTCTGGGTAATTCGTTGCCAATATTACGAAAACGTCAACATTCATGCATGACCGGTTAAGGCGGCCGTTAATTCGATCTCAGCTCACCAGTGATTGGAAGTAATTTGAGTAGAGAGTAATGTATTTGCATACGACCCTAAGCCTTGATCCCCGAGTCTGAAGATTTTCAGGCCTCTAAGCACCTTTTCATTCCCTTGATACCTTAGTCTACCCTACTGTATGTTGACCACATACCATTCATAACATCTCTTTGGGAAATAAGCGTAATTAAATTAACTTGGGGCCTAGTAACTCCTAACAAAGGAGGAGCTACGGTCCAACATTGGACTGTTACACTATTGTAGATAGAATCATCGCATGTATATTACAATCTGTCCACCGCTGTGGTCTCGAGGTAGCGTGCTGTCTTGTCACGCAGTGGGCCCAGGTTCAATCCTTGGTTGGGACACATTTCCTGGGTGAGGTTTCTTCCGTGGTTTTTGCTCACCTGTAAGACAAATATCAGGAAACTTTAAGGCCCAAACGGTCCCCGAACATCATCTGGCCATCATTACCATCAATTTGCCTAATTAGCTTAAGTTTAGTTTAAGACCTCTCCTGATGCATAAACTCTCATATCATCAGGGCAGCGTAACCCTGCCTTCAGAATTAGGTTACAAGTATGCCATGCCAGGACTGAACACCAGAAATGTTGAAATGACAACTTGAAAAAAAAAATTACATCTTGTAGACATTTTCTTCAACCCTTGAGGATGCTGGTGAAATATTGGGGAATTTTAAGCCTCATGACCAGTGACCAGGCGAACAGCCCAGAAATATGTTACAAGATCATCATATGAACTCCAGCCATGAAAGCCTAAGTCCTGTATAATTTACCTCCCTCAAATTGTGGTTTTTATTATCTCCCTCTAACTCTTGGCCTACCAACTGGGCACTTTCCCTCTGGCTTTCAGATTTTCCATGTCTTTCTTTCATTCCCTATTTATGCCTCATGTCCTCCACCATCCCAGACTAAGAGAATTAAATTAATGTTTTTATTATATCTGATTTCCCATAAAGATTACGTAGCTTACTGTTATGTAGTCTTCTCCACTCACTTGTCTGTCTCTCTTTGATGCAAACATTTTTATAAGAACTTTATTCTCAAATACTACTTGTTTATCAATTTAAAATATTTAAATAATTAATTTTCTTAAATATATCTGCTTTTAGTGAGGAAGTGGCCTTACCAATGGCTTTAAGAAGTAATGTTGGGAAGACAAAAATATGGAAAATAGTAAAGTAGAACTACATTTCACCTGAATCTCTGAAAGTTTATCATAAATAATGTCATGAGTGATTTCCAAATCATTGATAAATTCACGAAGTGAGGAGTTGTTTACTCAAAAACCATTATTTAAATATAGTTACCAGTATTTTAAAATATTTATACATTTAATATAAACGGTGATGTTTGAAAACAAATCACAAATGTGAGCTTATGTATATTCACTGCAACTTGATCATATTATTTATTGCCAAATAGGATCGCAATATTGTAAGAATGCACCCTAGTGGAGAAATGATGAAACACATCAAACTGTATATTATAATCAATATTATAGGTTATTCGGCCCTCCAGGTTGAGGGTTAGGCATGCGGCTGACGACCCAGCCTGTAAAACCGTCTTGTTAGGAACCCAAATATGAAGCCTCAGAAGGATTGGATGGAGAGGGATGTCTGGAGGAGGCAAAGGTCCTGATTGGGCTGTAGTGCCATTTAAGAAGAAGAATATAGGTTATTCATTTATTGTTTTAGTAAACAACTCAGTAAAAATCACGGAATCTGTTCATTATAAGCTACATTCATTGTATTTGTTGGAGAAAAATAATGCTCTGACCTGGTCAGAATATTAAAAAGGAGGAGCTTTCTTTATCACAAAAGCATAAGCTGATAAAGAGAAATCAATAATAGTAAGGTGAAACACGACTGTCATTGGTTGTAACAAAATTCATTAAAATATGGGCATAAGTTATATAGGCAATAGAATTAGTTTACTGTGTGTGTATTGACTATTCTTTTCTTGTTTCATGCATTAACAGTATAAATAACATTACAATGAGATGATATATGACTCATTTTCTTCTTCACTTCACGGGCTAGACAAATTGCCTGTTCCGCCTCACAGTTGTTCTGGCCATTTTTTCACTGGCCTCCCTACAATTCCTTGAACCTCTTGGCTTGTAGTTAAATGCTGCTTTTGGTAATCTTGTTAACATTCATTCTTTCTACACATCTAAACCATTTTTCTCTATATCCTTTGTTTTTATCATTCAATGGATATATATTTAACTCTGTTCTTATATCTTCATTCTTTATCCGATCCATTCTTGGGCAGCCTTTTCTTCTTTTAAGGAAGTTCATTTCTACGCTTTGTATTCTACTTTGTAATTTTTTGGTCATTACCCAAGTTTCACTCTTATGAAGTAATGCAGGAACTGCCAATGTTTTATAAAACTTCAATCTAGTATCTCTCCTTGTTTTGTTCTTTAATGTTCTATTTATAGTTCCACATATGTGAAATCTTGACAGTTTCATATTTACATCTCTTGCAGTTTTTGTGTTTATAGTAAAATTACAACCCAAATAATTAAAATTTGTTACTTGTTCCAGAGGTTTGTTGTCTATTATGATTTTTTCTCATTTTAATTTCATTAATTTGATAGCCTCATATAGTCCTGCGCCATAGCCAAAATGGTTAAGGCAAGAGGTGCTGGCACTGGTTTGAGTCTCCATGGGGAAAGAATTTTCTCATGGAACTTTGGCCAGTATGTGACCGGCACCCACCCAGCATCGTGAGGAATTTGGGTAGCTACAATAAATAACAGCTCCAGGTTGTGGAAATCAGTTATAACGCTTGGGGGACTTGACATGTTGACCACATGTCAACCTACACTGGCAGGATGATCGTCTACTTCTGTGATTAATACATGTAGATGTGAGGCCAGCAGCCGACTGGTAGGCCAGGGCCATCTAGACCTGTCGTGCTATGGATTTTAGTTTCATAATGTTAATTCCCATAATAAGTTTTATGAAATAATATTATGTTGAACTTACCATCATTGATTGCAAATGCCGTGTAGTGACCAGATCCGGCCCTAAAACAAATATTGTTATATAATTATATGCACAAAATTATTAAAATGCATAATGAATAGAAAGTACAACATGTGATGCGAAAAATTTTCCTAAGTTCCAATCATACACCATGTGCATGCGCCAACAAATGCCAAGTGGTTTACACTATGGAATCACAGGATGCAACATTATATTTAACGAACCTAATGGGGGCACGCCTTAGCGTAGCTACAAGCCGGAAGGTCAAGGGTTCAAGTCCCGTTGGGGTCAGGATTTTTAAACTGACACAAACCTTCTGGTGGCACTATGGCCCTGGGGTCGACTCAGCCTCTAATGGAAATGAGTACCAGATGCTTGTTCTGGGGGTAAAGGCGGCCCTCATGCAGGGCTGACATAAAGTGCCGATTGTCTAGAAAAAATGGGAGCCTTAACCTCCTACTACCCCAAGGGCCTCCTGAGGCCTGTTGTGGAATCACTTTTCACTTTAAAAGCTAACCTAATTAATTTAAGTACCCTAACCTTTTGAAATACCAACCTAAAAGCTAATCTAATACAATTTATGCACTCTAATCTATTAAAGAATGCAACACACCAAAAATAAATAGTAAGTTCTGAAGTATGTGTGGAAAGCAACAGGAAGCTACCACACCTATAATTCCTAGTAATACTGCAAAGCATAGCATGAAAATCTATGATTACAGTGAAAGACCTGCCCTAGGGCAGAACACGAAAGAAATAGAATGTGTACAGTTAATTAGTACATACTCTATGATGGCTGCACTGGAAACATCTTTGTTGTCACATAGAATATTCGTTAAAATCAATATGGCTGCCATGTCTTCATACTACGTATATTTAGCGACAAAAAGAATGAGCCGCTTCAAAAAGCAGAGTTCCTGTTATGACCCTCTGCGCATGCTCTAAAAGCCATAGCTGTGGTTCATGAGGTAACACAACAAGATGAAATATGTTTTAAGCCAGGGTTCGAATCCTCCAACAATTTTTTTTTTTATTCACTTGTATTTTCGCAAAATACATCCTATAACATTTCATTTCTGCCACGTAATGTATGTCCACTCTACACTATCTTAAGTAATATTCCTGCCTTCGTAAACTCTGTAACACCATTTAGTTACCGGTATAAATTTAATTGTGTGTGCAGTACCACGTTTTAATAATAATGCTATAAATTTATGTAATAAAATATAATATAGCTTCATATATTTATGAGTTTATTTATTTATTACGTATTAGTGAGGAAAAAGTTTCACTCTTCAATTAAAATATTTAGTTTATATATGTCAATCCAGAGGGGGACGCCGTAGCGTAGTGGTTAAGGCACTGAGCTGCCTTCGTAAACTCTGTAACACCATTTAGTTACCGGTATAAATTTAATTGTGTGTGCAGTACCACGTTTTAATAATAATGCTATAAATTTATGTAATAAAATATAATATAGCTTCATATATTTATGAGTTTATTTATTTATTACGTATTAGTGGGGGGGACGCCGTAGCGTAGTGGTTAAGGCACTGAGCTACAAGCCAGAGGGTCGAGGGTTCAAGTCCCGTTGGGGTCAGGATTTTTAAACTGACCCAAACCCTCTGGCGGCACTATGGCCCTGGGGTCGACTCAGCCTCTAACGGAAATGAGTACCAGACGCTTGTTCTGGGGTAAAGGCGGCCGTCACGCAGGGCTGACAACCCGGCTGACATCAAATGCCGATTGTCTAGAAAAAGTAGGAGCCTTAACCTCCTACTACCCCAAGGGCCTCCTGAGGCCTGTTGTGGGATCACTTTACCTTTACCTTTTTATTACGTATTAGTGAGGAAAAAGTTTCACTCTTCAATTAAAATATTTAGTTTATATATGTCAATCCAGAGGGGGACGCCGCAGCGTAGTGGTTAAGGCACTGAGCTACAAGCCAGAGGGTCGAGGGTTCAAGTCCCGTTGGGGTCAGCATTTTTAAACTGACCCAAACCCTCTGGCGGCACTATGGCCCTGGGGTCGACTCAGCCTCTAACGTAAATGAGTACCAGACGCTTGTTCTGGGGGTAAAGGCGGCCGTCACGCAGGGCTGACAACCCGGCTGACATAAAGTGCCGATTGTCTAGAAAAAGTGGGAGCCCTAACCTCCTACTACCCCAAGGACCTCCGGGTCTGTTGTGGGATCACTTTACTTTACTTTACTTTACTATGTCAATCCAGAATAATAATAGCCCATAGATGATTGACAATAATAATAATAATAATAATAATGGGATGTATCAAATGATGTAATTACCTGGGGATCAAAATTAACTCAAAATGTACCCAAGAAAAAGAAGATAAAATTTTTAAAAAGCTTTGGGCATAGGGAGATGTTTTATTACACTGCAAACCTATTTATAAATAAATAAATAATAATATTAATAATAAAAATAGTAATACTTCAAATAGTTAGTACTTGTTTGGGGGGCACGCCGTAGCGTAGTGGTTAAGGCACTGAGCTACAAGCCGGAGGGTCGAGGGTTCAAGTCCCGTTGGGGTCAGGATTTTTAAACTGACCCAAACCCTCTGGCGGCACTATGGCCCTGGGGTCGACTCAGCCTCTAACGGAAATGAGTACCAGATGCTTGTTCTGGGGTAAGGCGGCCGTCACGCAGGGCTGACAACCCGGCTGACATAAAAAGTGCCGATTGTCTAGAAAAAGTGGGAGCCTTAACCTCCTACTACCCCAAGGACCTCCGGGTCTGTTGTGGGATCACTTCACTTTAAAGTTAGTACTTGTTTTTCTTTAAGAATGGACATACGGAATAAAATATAAAGCATTTTAACCATTAAAAAATATATCTCTCTGGGAATCGAACCTGGAACTTCTTGCATACGAATCAAGCCATTAAAGCACTGTGCTAAGCTTCTGCTTCCTTGTTGTGTTTAGAAAGAATCTCTTGAAAGGAAGAAGGAAAATGTATTGTAGCTCTACTGTGCAATTAGTTTACTCGTGTGAATCGCGCGTTAGAACTTGAAATATTCAAGATCAAGAGTCGGCCCATTCTTTTTTGTCACTAAGTGTACATAGTTAAATATCATAGAAAAATATATTGAAATAATTGTTACAAAAAATGTAAAATCACTGTAAATGATGGAAAGTAATTTGAAAAATGAAACCCTAAGAATAAAATTTAACAGGAGTTTATGAAGGAATTAAAAAACTCGCATCATACGTTGTAAAGTTTAGCCTAATGAATATAATATTAATTCATTTAATTATTTAGGCTATGCATTACTCAAGAAGATATAGTAATCAAATATTTAATTTTATGAAGTTATATTTTGAGGTTATTTTAATTATATTATTTTTAGTCTGGACATCTTACCTCAATATTAATGTTGATTTGTTCTTGGACATGTTTCAAAACAATTCTGTTTTATAGTCTGGGAAAGCTGACGATAAAACAGAATTGTTTTGAAACATGTCCAAGAACAAATCAACATTAATATTGAGGTAAGATGTCCAGACTAAAAATAATATAATTATAATAGTAATCAAAACTTATAAATTCATAGAAATCACTGGAGTAAAGAATTAAGTAGGGGCTCCAGGTATAGCATGCTGTCCACATGTTTTCCCCCCAATCTTCCACCTCTTTGACTAGCACATGTGGATGTGAGGTCAGCAGCTCAGGCTGGTGTGTTATGAAGTTTAAACGTATGTGATTATATTGCAACTTACCCTGAACCATGATGGACAATGACAGCCGCAAGGTCATACAAATTGCTTCCCATCCCTGATCTCCGAGTCTCATGCAAGGAGCTCAGAACAAACTGTGACATGTCAAGTGCCGTAACTGGAAATGAAATGTTTGTGTCTATTTTTGTGCGGAAAAAGTTGTGCCAGCGAAATCTCTTTAGGTGCAGACATAATACCTGAAACAAAAAAATAATACATTTTATTATTTCATAATATAACAGTGTATCTGATATTATCTCTGCCTCTACTCTTTGCTTTATACAACCTGGTCCATGATTTACAGAGTACACTTTTAGTGACTATTTAACTCATGCCCTAAATGGGAGTCAATGGCCAATCACAATCAATGATCTTTTATTTACAACCAACCACCTCGATTTTATCAGTTTAATTTTATCACTGTAAAATCAAGCTCCTCCTTTTTAACATTCTGAATAGGTCCTAGCATTATTTTGCAGTGACTGCATGTGGCTACCAGATTGTATATATAGTGCACAAATGTAACCTTATCGTGGTTGTGGGAGATAATATAAAAACATTTGTAGCAATTGATTATACCACAAAAAAAAAAATCACTGTTTGCACTTTCTTAAACATATTTTTTCCCCAGGTAATAACGTTCCAGAAAAATATAATTGATATATTTACAACATAGGACATCAGAAATTAATTAATGTACAGTGTAATATTTAATTTTAGGAAGTTATATTTTGAGGTTATTTTAATTATATTATTTTTGGTCTGGACATCTTACCTAAATATTAATATTGAGGTAAGATGTCCAGACCAAAAATAATATAATTATAATGTACAGTGTGCTGTGTTTCATTTTTTTCTTCACTAGGGTGCATTCTTACAATATTGCGATCCTTTGGCAATAAATAATGGGACATTCCATACGAAATCGGCAAAAAAATTGTGAAAATTGAACTCACATCTTTAAAAGTTTACAATTTTTTTAAAGCGAAACTTTATGATATACTGAATATCTGAACCGAATTTCAGGTCTTCGTTTGATGTAAGTAAAGAGTAATAGAGCTGTCAATTTATCATATTGTTTTAAATAGTCTCTTTTATGAAATAAATTTCTCTAAAGTATAACTGCTCCCTCAACTTGAAAAGATAATCACATTATAGATGATTTTATGCTCTATCACTTGAAAATTATTATGTTAATATTTACGTTTTTCTGAAGGGTGTACATGCAATTAATATGCAATTGACCGTTCTCACCAAAAAATTTATAAAATAGGAAAATACCACATTATTACCTAATGACCAGTTAATTGTTTGTAATTAATTTTAAAGTAGTGGGATGAAAGGAAACTACCAAAAATAATTATTTTCCCTAAAATCTCCTATGTGTAGACTGCCCGCAATATCTTTCACGTGAGTAAAGATCGCTCACTCGTACAAACAATGACGGAGCTACTTGGTAGTAGTCCTTTGTGCACTTCCCCAAACATTTTTATTGTTATTATCATCATTACATTATTTTTATTATCATTATTACTATTATTACATCATCATCATCATTGTGGACTAGTGGTTACTCTGCACGCCTTCGATTCAGAGGTTTGCGGGTTCAAACTCGATAGGAATCAATGGAATTTTAAAGGGGTAACAAATCTGAATGTAGCTTTCTCCAGAGGGAAGGAAATCCGTGAGCCTCGTGTCATAGATTTATGGTATGTACGAGAACCTCGCGCTTGAAATAAATTGCTACATAATGACCTCACATGTTAGTGAGAGTCATTAAATGTAACAATCTTTATTGATATCTCCAGTAGGCGGTTAATTTTGTGTTGATTTTGGCTAATGTATAGTTTAATTTAAATTACTAAGCACCAACGAATTCAAGCTTATAGGTCTATTAAAAACTTATTTTCTAGAGAGTATTTTTGTAATGTGTTTTAATATTCTGTACTTGTACACTACACCATTTTGAATATTGCATATTTTTGCCGATAGCCAGTGTTCTTGGGGTACTCTGAATTTGTCACAGATCCATGGAGGGACAGATCTGAAATTTTTTCATCATCATCATCATGAACAAATTCGTTTTAGGCCATGTGGCCTGTACGGTAAACCTAGCGAAGATGGTCTTGATCTTTCCACTGATGTTTTGGTCTTCCTTGGTCCCTATGTCCAGTTGGGGTATATTGGAATGCCAATTTTGGAAGTCTATTTCTTGCCATTCTCCTCAGATGATTTTTCCATTCTTGTTGGTATCTTTGTATATCTTCATTTAAACTTGTTACTCCAAGTTTTCCTCTGATAGTAGTGTTCCTTTGGTGATCCAGTCTATTAACTCCTAACAATGATCGTAAGAAGCGCATTTGGCTTACTTGAAGATTATGAGAGTTTCTTTTTATTTAAAATCCAAATTTCACTTCCGTATTTTAGAGCAGCTTTTGATGTGATGTTATGTAATCTTAGTTTTGTCTCTGTCCTCATCTGTTTACCAAAATGTCTTCATATTACCCCATTCATTTTATTATGAATGGGGTAATACGAAGACATTTTGGTAAACAAATTTTTTAAACTATTCTTATGGCGTTGTCCGAGTTGATTGAAACACTTTCCATTCACATAACACCAGTTAGACTTATTCATAATAGACAGTATAATTATATGTACACTAATAAAATAAAACACTTAAATCTGCAAACTTGTTAATTAAAACAATAAATGATTATTTTAAATTTGACTGTGACACTAAACACACACACTGATTTAAATCAACTGTCTAGTAAATAATCTGAACTTGAGAATTGTTGATGGCGGAGCAGATATTTTAGGAAGACGCACTGATTAAGTATTATTATCGTTTGTTAGGAAGTGATATCTTATAACAACACTATTTCGTCATAGTTTTCAGGGTACAATACAGTACACTCAATAAAAAGTTATTTTAAGATTGAAATTAGTAATAATAACATACATGATAAAAATCTATACCAGTTTATTCAATTAATGATGTAAGAGTTTTTATTATAATATTACATTTAAATTGTAATGAAACATTTGTAACAAAATAAATAATTTGTTTTAAGGGAGGACAGAAGATATGAGTATTTGAGAATGAAGTTCTTAGGAAATTTTTTTGGATCAAAAAGATATGAACAGACAGGTGAACGGAGGAAACTGTATAATAGTGAGCTACATGATATGTATAGGAAGCCAGATATAATAAGAACAGTTAAGTCTCGTAGGCTGCGATGTGCAGGACATGTGGCACGTATGGGAGATGAAAGAGGTGCTTGGAAACTTCTGGTAGGGAAAAACACCCAGTTGGAAGACCAAGAATGAGGTGGGAGAATAACAATATATATGATTTGAGGGAAGTAGATTAAACAGGGGATGATTGGAAAACATTACCTCCGGATAGGGATGTATGGAGAGCTTATGTCCGCATGGCCATGAATCTACAGGTTCGGCACAGCCAGAGAGTTAGTTAGTTATAAATAATCTGTTTAATAATTCACAGTAAACGTAAGTAACAGCTCTTTACTTCTCTCGCTTCAGCAATTAAATTACATAAATAAACATCCACTGCATAAGAATTAAAATATCGCCACTTTTATAAATTAACGGTACTGTTCCATTAAGCAGAACATATAATAATCTAATAAATTAATGAGTCATTTTAACATCTTACCTCATATTTCATGTTTTATCAAACACGGTAACTATAGTTTTCAAATGATCTTGTCATTCATTTTCATAATGGCGGTTGAAAATGAATGACAAGATCATTTGAAAACTATAGTTACCGTGTTTGATAAAACATGAAATATGAGGTAAGATGTTAAAATGACTCATTAATTTATTAATTAAGAACCTCATAATGTGTTTCCCAATTTTAACTTTGAATATAATAATCTATTATATTTAATGATGAAGCGGGGTGAGCTGTTTCAATTAACTATGCACACGACTTTGGTCGTGAAATGAACCACCTGCGTTGTGGATCCGCCAATTTTTAACGAAAATAGAATAAAAAACCTTTATATTTTCTGAACTATTCATCCCACCAAAAAGGTAATTGCTAGAAATTAATCCTTGTTACGTGTGTAGTATCCTGTATTTTTTTCGTTTTCAGTTTTTGATATGTACTGCAGTAAACTGCCATAAAATAGAAAATTGACACCGAAAATAAAAATATCCTAATTATAAAAATAACACCCTTAAACTACATGATATCACCGATATAAATACATTTGAAACAAGTTTTTGCTGTTTACTGTTTCAGAAATATTAGTTAGTAAATGTTTTAGTTTATCATATTTATGATAATTTTAGATCATCATAACTATGAACCTATAAATGATAAAAATTAAATTTCGATATTAATACGTTTATAAATCTATTCACTATATTTAGGGATACATAAAATTAAAAAAAATTAATTGCAAGATTTTTTGCTGTCTGATTTGACATGAATTATCCCAATATGATCTGATTGCGGTGATGAACAAATGATACATAAAATTTCTCATTTGTTTTCAAACATCGCCGTTCACATTAAATATATAAATATTTTAAAATAACTATTTTTAAATAATGATCTGTAATTTTATTCGTTAAATAGTCCTAACAAATGCCACTCTTGGTTTCCAAATTCTCTAGATAAATTGGAAATCACTCATGGCATTATTTATGAGATAGTGTTTGTATGTAGATGATTTTCAATAGACATAGCTTAATTTGCAGGGATGACCATTTATTGGTGTCCAAGTTTAAATTTAAAAAAAAAATTGTACACCTCACTTCATCAACACTTTTAAAATTCATATTAGAGCACCGTTGAGGTTATGTAATAAGAAATTAAATATAAAATTGGTACCTCACCTCATATCATGTCTTCTAATTAGACCAGTTTCGTAACTTTGGTGGTTACATCTTCTATAGTTACACAACCAATGTTCTGTTGTCCAGGAACACTGCTTCTTACTTCATCTGTTGGTGGACCTATGAACCTTCCGATCAAATATATTTTTAAAATTAATATAAAATGATGGAATATTCACCTGAAAGGTCCGTCTCCTCAACTTAATTAATCATTTAACTGTAGCGCTTTCGGGACTTGTCCCATCATCGGCAGGATTCGGGACAAGTCCCGAAAGCGCTACAGTTAAATGATTAATTAAGTTGAGGAGACGGACCTTTCAGGTGAATATTCCATAATTTTATATTAATTTTGAATAATACCTCAATGGAACACATCATGAATCTTATAAAAGTTAAATATATTTTTGTGGGAATTTAAAAATTGATAAATTTTTCTTTCTTAATTTTTTTGAATTTGGATTTAAAAAAAACCTAAGAGCTTGCTGTTTGGGGAAAAAGTCCACATTCAAAAAACAAAGAAAGAAAAATTTATGAATTTCAAAATTCCTGGGGATTTTGATTTGATCTGGAGGTTCATCGGTTCACCAACAGAAGGAGGAAGAACCAGTTCTCCTAATTGACATAACATCAGTCGACTAAAGATGAAGCTGCCTAAGCTTTGAAACCGGTATAATTAGAAGACTGGATATGATTAATATAATACATTTGGGAATTTTTACATTATGAGGTTTTCTTAATAAGAATAAAATTTAATTAAAATTACAGTGGGAGGAAACACTATGAGATATTAATAAATGAGTTGGAGAAAATGTTTTAACATCTCACCTCACAATGTTGCATGTATTCACGATACTGGTTTCAAAGTATAGTATTACTTCCATCTTCATCAAATTCCAACTGTCGAAATTTCGTTGTTAACATCATCCACACCAGATGGCAGTTCAGAAGATGATGTTAACAACAAAATTTCAACAGTTGGAATTTGACTGAAGATGGAAGTAATACTATACTTTTAAAACCGATATTGTGAAGACGTTCAACTTTGTGAGGGCAACTCATTTATTAAGAATCAAATGAATCGTGAATTCTTCTGGATATGAGGTGAGATATAAATCATTTTAATTTAAATCTTAAATTAAACTGAGGCTTGATACTTAGGACTGCGAGCAATGTATAAGATACACTTTGAAGTGGGTTGCTAGCCTGTTTTCATGGCGGGTTTACTATTCGGGGTTTCCTCCCTAGGCCGATTGCCTTCACCCAGCTCCAGACCTCAGCCTGCCCCGTTTTATTTCGTAGTTGTCTCTCCTAGATGGGTTGTCTTGCAGGACTAATGAACCCCATCCGCCCGTTTGTCAATCTACAAGGCAGTAGATATAGTCTTCCTGCGAGGGGAGTGATTTTGGTAATAAACAGGATGAAAATCAAATTATGTTTAACCCTTAACCGGAGTTGTGGGGTCTTTTATGATACCAAAGAAACTGGACACCCCTGACATTCTTTTACAATCCATTTATTTTCAAAATCCTTTTGTGTAGCTTTCCCTTTGTTTAATATTAACCCTTAGCCATTGTCTGTAACCTGTAAGTACCATTACTTTCTCTGTGTATAAGTAAAATATTGAATGGTATCCTTTTTGACCCCACAACTCCAGTTGCGTTCCAGTATTTATATTGAATGTTAGTTTAGGTAAATATGGTATAGTTGGTGATAATATGGCTTATCATCCCGTAAACATATGTCAGTGCTTAATACTGATTTCCTGGTCTTTGTATGGAATATTTTGGAAGAATATGAGGGAATGTAAGCGAATGTAGGGATGAAAACAATCCTGACCATAATTATTCTGAACATGAAACAGATTCGGAACTAGAATGTCTCCTTCTAAACAGGAAACCTATAATAGACATCACAGAGTACGGGATTATAGATGATCGATCAATTATTTCGCATGGACCATAAAAAAGGAAAAACTGCCATTTTGCTGTCTAACATGTACTATTCGTAATATACTGATCCTGAGACATGCAAACCAGGAATGATATTTGTATTTTTATAATAGTATGAAAGGGGGAGTATATACCTTTGAACAAAACATTTTTACATATAGCACAAGCAGGCGAAGACGGAGATGGTCCCTGGCTGTCTGATATGCTATTCTGAACAGAATTGATGTCAATTGTTATGTATTGCAATCATCTTTCAAGGATTATAAGCCTGTTTCTCGCTTTGAATTCCTGAAAACTTTAGGCCGACAAAATTACAGAGCCATATCTGAACGAAAGACTTGTAAATGATCGACTACCAAAAGAACTCAGAATGATTGTTTCTAGGATTTTGAAGAAACCGTTTCCGAAGAATGTAAGACCAATCGAGGATGTAAAAGAAAACAGTGTGCATTGTGTCCTCATTCAAACGAACCAATATTGTGTCAGATGTGATAGACCATGTGCCAGACATGCCGATCAGTTATGTGAAGAATAAGGGATATTCTATTATGAAAGAAGGTTTTTAAAAATTACATGGGATTTTTATTCAGTGTATTTTGAAATTTGAGTGAAAAAAATGTGTGTGAGCACCAAATCTGACAAATTCATTGTAAAGATGTTCGTGGTAATTATTGTTTTATTTTTCCCTACACTTGTGCTATATCCTGTAATTTATTGAATTTTCCTCCCCCAAATGATACTTATTATTCCACAATCAGTTAGTTACATGAACAAACTATTTTGTAATTCTATTTTTTACAATAAATACAAATGCAACAGTACGTAATATCACATTTTATATTGGTATCTTTTTCGACCCCACAACTCCACTTACGGAATAAGAAATGCACAACACCGGTTAAGGGTTAAGAAGAAGAAAAATTAAACCTCACACTGATTTTTCCTATAAAAATTCAATTATTTATCATTATTTTGCGTTTGTATTTTTGGATGTATATTTTCTCCCAAACTATGATTTCTTCAGATTTCTCTAATTGTTTAAATAATTTGGTCTTTACTTCAATTCTGTGCTTTTCTGAGCAAGCGAAAAGAAAAAAAAAAGCATCAAGTGGTTGTATATATTTGGTGGCTCCTGCAGGAATAATTTTCAGCCTTACATTTTTATCGGGTAAAGAGTCCTGTAGCAATTGTTCATCCTTATGCCCGGACCACGAATCGCATATTAAAGGTGAATCCATTTCAATGTTTTCACTAAACACATGTTTTAAGAATGTTTTCAAATGTTCTTTTGTCATTTTTCCACTGGCACTACAGTCGACATACACATTTGGAGGTGCATTCTGTTCTATCTTCATCTTCCAGTAGATTCTTGAAAACAGAGGTATAACCTCTTCCCAAGTTACCCACACGTTGAAATAAGAACATCTATTGTGTAAGAATGTGTAGTTCCATGCAGGTTTTGAACTGTAGCAACAGTGAGCTTTTTGCCTTTGACTGCCAGTGTTCTGTTTCCTGTCATTTCATAATTAAATTGACTTTGGTCACAGTTCCACACATTCGTTGTTGGTATGCAGCAGCAGTTTTCTTGAATTGTCTGATTAACGTCTCTTATAAACTTATTTGCATTTGAATAGTTTGAGTTTCGTTTTCAATACCCTTGACAGTAACAAATTTGGCAATTTTTCTTGAAGAAATATTGTTTTCTTTTTTGAAATTTGAAATGAATGTCTTTGAAGCTTTAAATTCATTCAAGCCCAATTCCTTTGCTCGAAAAACAGCCCACATTTGTAATGCCAATAGTGCACTGTCAATCCCCAATCTCGAGAATCTCGAAACTTATTAAGGATGTAGTCTTTAATTTGGGTGATTTTGTAGGGGTCCCTGTGTTTTAATTGTGAAGCTAGATAAGGTGTTTTATTTTCTATATAATTCAAAACTGTTCTTACATTTTGGTTATTAATTAATGATGGCCATTTCTTTTATTATCTGTGAATAGGACTTCGGGCCAGATTTCCTTGACATCCTATATTCATAAATGTTTTCCAAAGTTTCTTCAGAATAGGCAGACAGTCTTAGGATGTTTAGGTTGTCTTAGGATGTTTAGGTTTTTTAACAGGAGACGGCTCAAAGCTACTTGAACTCTCACATTCCTCACTGGATTCATTGGCATTTCAAAGTCTTGAGAACATCCGGTCTGTGTGAGCTTCTGACTGCAAGTGGCACAGTCTTCGAAATCTAAAGTATTTTCGCTAAAGTCCTCTAACCCATACCAATATTTTTGTTCTACAAGTTCTGCCAGAAAATACACAAACTGGTCATCATCCAATCCAGGTTCTTCGTGTTTTTCAAATGTTTCCTGAACTGTAGATTCTAACGTAGTTAAGACGTAAAATTAATTTATTATGCCCATTTTATTCTTTTGATGAAATATTTTATGGATTCATAAGACCATCACCTGTAAATGTACACATTTACGTGTAAATATACTGTTATGTCCTAAAAAGAAGTATTAATTTACGCCATAAAAGTGCTAATTGATAAATAATAAAACAAATGTTCTATTGTACTTTCAATGTATTGAGTTTTTATGTTTAAATAAAAAGAATTCGTATATACTGTACAAATACTCGACTGTGGGAGTGGAAAAAACATTCACACTCCGGTGCGCTATTCTTCAAGTAGTTGCAATATTTATTTCGTTGTTTATCTCTCTCTCTCTCTGCTTCATTGTTGTTCTTCCCTCGTTCACCTCACTATCATTTTCTATTTTTATTTGTTTATTTTCTTTTTTTCCAAATGTTTACTTATTTATTCTGTCATATACGGATGTTAAGCCTATATATTTTTTTTCTTGTTCCTTATTTCCTATTAAATATTATGCACACTATTGAACTTGCAGTGAAATGACTAATATCACTGTGTTCAGTATCCTTCATTCAACATATCCTCCAATTTTTTTTACAATCCAACTGGTCCAACCATAAGTACTTCCCTTGTTAGTGTTACTCAATAATATGTGTGTGTTGTCCTTTAGTATCTCCTCACTATCGACCAATAGTACTACATCATCAACATAAACTAACAGCTTATCAATACCACTGAGTTGTAGGCCTTCTTCATCCTCTAGAGATTTGATGGCATGCTCTAGTACAGAATTAAATAGTAGAGGAGATAGTGCATCTTATTGCTTCAATCCATTCTGAAATTCAAAAGTGTCCGAAAACTATTTGCCTACATGCACCCTACTCTTTCCATTTAGACACATTCGCATAAGTCTAACTTTTTAGGAATTCCGAACTCTAGCAGGATACTATATAACTTCTCCCTCTTAATTGAATCGTATGCTTTTTTTTGAAGTATATGTATTTTTAAATTCTGTCTTATACTAAAAATCTGATCTGTTGTAGGCCTGTTTCTTCTAAATCCACATTGATGATCTAGAATGTCATCAATATAGGGAGTAAGGGCCGCATGCAAATACATTAGTCTCTACTCAAATTACTTCCAATCACTGGTGAGCTGACTCACCGTGAGCAAGTGCAAAGATCGAATTAGCTACCCATTAACTGGTCATGCATGAAAGTCGTCATTTTCGTAATATTGGCAAGAAATTACCCAGAATTCTCAGCGATAAAACCACTTCCGTTATTTTCGTCTGCTAGAGGTACACATTTACGCTTGCATCCTGCAAATAATACCGTATATGACGACGTCTGCATCGTGCAATATTATGCCGATTCTCCTGTTCTTCCAGTTGAATTCTTTGGTAGACTCTATCAAATTCCTCTTCTCCGCATATACCGAAAAGTCTTCAAGGTCCGACATCTTCGATAAAGCAGCAAGGTTTCAAACTACATCGGTTCCCTTCGGGATTCTCACGATTCGTTTCTCTCCTAAGTCACCTCGCCAGATAGCTTAGGAACAGATTTTTGAGTATGCAAAAATGTATTTGGATACAATTTTCTCAGCAAAATACAGGCAGAGAACGACTTTTACGGTCTAATGCGTTCATAGATTCGAGCCTAAGTCTGCTTACTAATATATTTGTTAGAATTTTGTACAAAGTTGAAAGTAATGAGATGCCCCTGTAGTTGTTGCAATCAGTTTTATCTCCTTTCTTATAAAGTGGAACGATAAATAATTGATTTTTTCCATTCATCTGGAAGAGCTTCTTTTTCCCAAATCATATTAAGCAACTGGCTTATCTTATCCATCAATTTTTCTCCCCCTGATTTAATCAGTTCTGCTGGGATCTCATCTGAACCTGATGCTTTATACATCTTCAATTTTTCTATCGCTATTTCAACCTCTAATGCACTTGGCTCTGCGACTAGCATTTCTGATGTCTGTAAATTATCCTCCTCAATGTCCTGTTCTGTACGTACATTTACTAGTTGATTAAAGTAACTTTTCCATCTATTTAATATACTCCTGGAATCTGCAATCATATCCCATTTTCATTCCGAATTATGTTTGTTCTAGCCTGAAACCCTTTCTTCTCTATCCTAATTCCCTGATATAATTCTCTAATGCTCCTATTTTTTATGCATTAATTTCAAAATTGTTAATCTTCTCTCTCAAATATTCCCTCTTTTTACTAACCTGGTGGTTTCCCATCTTATACTACCCAATTGCTCTAAATTTATCTCATTTGGCTCGTGTAACCATTTCATTTTTGATAACTTTCTTTTCTTTACAATGTCGGCACATTCCTCATCAAACCATTTCTTGTTTTGCCTCTTTTTTAATTAACCAATGCTTTCTGATGCTGACAATTTAATAGTATTTCTTATAGCCTCCCATTCTTTATTTATATCAGTTTCTTTTTTTGTTTGCCACATTGTCAATTTAGATTTGTTATTTTTGCTGCATTTCATCATTTTTCAAGTTTTTTAATTCAAATTTTTCAGAATCATTTTTAGCATTTGTTCCTCTCATAAGCGATAGCCGTTGTCTGATTTTCATCCTGACCAGATGATGATCCGAATTGCAGTCTGTCCCTCTAACTGATCTAACATCGATGATGCTACTGTGCCAGCATTTGTCCACTAATACATGATCTATCTGGTTCCGAGTTTCTCCATCTGGAGATGTCCAGGTGTATTTATGAATATCCTTATACTGAAATGTTGTGCTCTTATCAATGAGATTCTTTTATGTGGCAAAGATGATTAATCTAACGCCATTGTCGTTACTACCTTCATGAAGACTGAATTTGTCTATTGTTGGTTTGAAAATATCTTCCTGCCGCACTTTTGCATTAAAATCTTCTAAGACAATTTTCATATGATATCATGAAAGACTATCAAATACGCATTCTAATTCTTCATAGAACTCATCCTTGATCTTGTCGTCTTTATCTTCTGTGGGAGCATGTACATTTACAATTATAAAATCATGTCGTTTAGAATTATGTATGATATCCTATCACTGCCAAACTTAATATCTCGGATAGCAGACAGGATCCTCCTGACTAAAAAACCTGTTCCAAATTCAGGTCTTTCTGCACCCCATAGTATAATGCAAAGCTTCCTGATTCCTGGGGGCACGCCGTAGCGTAGTGGTTAAGGCCCTGAGCTACAAGCCGGAGGGTCGAGGGTTCAAGTCCCGTTGGGGTCAGGATTTTTAAACTGACCCAAACCCTCTGGCGGCACTATGGCCCTGGGGTCGACTCAGCCTCTAACAGAAATGAGTACCAGACGCTTGTTCTGGGGTAAAGGCGGCCGTCACGCAGGGCTGACCACCCGGCTGACATCAAGTGCCGATTGTCTAGAAAAAGTGGGAGCCTTAACCTCCTACTACCCCAAAGGCCTCCTGAGGCCTGTTGTGGGATCACTTTTTTTTCCTGATTCCTGACTACCTTCTCCTGGCCACCTAACTTCCTGTAACGTGACTATATCCAAGGGTGATTTATCTAATTCGTACCTTAATATCTCTAGTGCCCTGCTATTGTATAAAGCCTAACAGTCCATGTTCCTAGGAACATGTCCCTGTGTTTGAGCCTTTGGCATGGGTTCCCTGAAGTAGTCCCCGCCCAGAGAACCGAATGGGGGACTATTGATCTCCAGAAAATTTTACCCCAGTGGAACCCATGTCCGCATTTCTTGACAGTTGTATTTTTACGGTGAAAGATTATAACTCTTTCAACCAAGGTACTTTTTTCGTCTGGCTTATCACCTTCGACCAGTCCGGCATGGGTAACCCTATCGGCAGCAATGCTACCGCCGGCATAGCTCTTGGGATCATTTAAGCATGCAAGCCACTCCACCACGACAAGGTAAAGGTACCATGGAGGGAGTCATATTATTAAAGAAAATGTAAATGCCATCAGTCCTATCAGAGAGTCTATGTTTTGCAACAAACAGCTATGAAACCAGATCTTCATAAATACTAAACTAAATTTTGCATCATGCAGCCAAGCGCCAAAAGTTCCTACTCTTAGATTGTTGAAACATAACCATCAAACAAGGAAAATAACTTGCAATATCCAGTATTGCTAGTTTGGCGCTACAATAAATAGCGAAGATTGATTTAAACTGTATTTTTCTTAAAACTTGCATAATGCTGTCCAGTTGAAAATAAGGAAGAATTTCTTTGAAACTAGTCCTCAAAAAGATACAAAATGAGGTGAGGTGTAAAACCTGATTCATTTAACATTTTTAAATAAAGTCTCATAGTTAAATATTTAAAAATGTCATAGTGTTACTTTCTAAAAATATGAACTGTGAATAACATGTCAGTAGCATGAGACGTTAGGCTTGCATTAGAACTAAACTCACATTAGGTAATCTTCTAATCCAAAACCTCTTTGTCGATCTTTGTTTGCTCTTACAGTTGTTACAGTAATATAACTCTGTCTCAGCTAATTCTTCTACTCACATCAATAAAACTTGTCAGGCAATCTGCAACAATCAAAACAACATGTTAATTAATACTTTTCATTTCATGTCAGCTTCAAAGGAAATCAAACTGCAGATAGCCTAGAAAAGCACTAATACCTAGAACGAAACCAGATTCTAAACTAGAACTACCATTACTTATTTTAGGAATTCTCACTATGAGGTATATTCATTAAGGTAGAATATTTTTATCACTCACCTCATATTGTTCTTCTTATTTGATTATAAACTAGTTTCGGAACATAGTTTCTGTTCCATTCTCAGTATCGTCACGACCGTTGTTCTGTCGTCTTGAAGAGCTGTCCTTCTCTCCTTCCAAGTTCATTAATGAACTTTGAAATTCCCGGTGAGAATGCCTGGTTTCGAGGTTTTTCAGTCAGCCAATGGAAGGAGAGAAGGACAGCTCTTCAAGACGACAGAACAACGGTCGTGACGATACTGAGGATGGAACAGAAACTATGTTCCGAAACTAGTTTATAATCAAATAAGAAGAACAATATGAGGTGAGTGATAAAAATATTCTACCTTATAGAACTACCATTCTCTTTCTTCATTACATGTTTCCAGCCGTAGCTGATAACATGATTCCTTTGCATAGTTACACTACTTGAAGATGACTCCATACCATGTGTTCATAGCAATGGGGCTGCATAATGATATTAATAATATAAATAAATATGGATCGTCACAGAATACCAAAACAAATTCTTCACTACATTCCTGTAGGTAGAAGATCTGTGGGTCGACCTTTTCGGAGATGGCAGGAGACCGTAACGGGCCACTGGGCCTAATATTTGAAAGGACGATGATGATGAAAAATATAAATTATGTCTTTCTTCCAAATTGATCATTAATATTACCATCAAACATGAAATAGGCCACAAAAACATTAATTTGCCATTTATAAATTCTTCTGTAAAATATGATAGATTTCATACAGTTGCTAAGGTAAACAAATTTTAAACTTGTAAATTTGTAGCTTTTGAAGTCGTAAACAATCAATAAAACACATGTTATTATGTACAATAATCTATAAACTTTTCACTAGAATTTATATATCACAACACTTGTATAAATTATAAATCCTATAAAATATGGAGCAATTAGCAACTCTATATTTTCAATTGCCAACAATGCCAAAGCCAGAACCACCATCCAAATTTAAACTAATTGAAAAGCAGTTGATGCAACATTGACAACAAAGAATAAGAGAGGACATGATGGGAAAAGATCATCAAGATTTGCATAAATATAAAACCTTGGTCCAATGAATGAGTCACTTATCTTGTTTTTTTTTAACACGGGAACTGCAGTTTTCAAGAGAAACATGTCTCTCATTTTCAACCAATATTATGATTACCGGATTTTCATTGGAAACTTCATCTGAAGCTCCTGTATTCATCTGGTGTTGATTTGATGAACTTTAAAGATTCATCAGGAATTTCAAAGTTGATGGATCTAAATTTGTTCTTCTAAATATATATATATATATATATATATATATATATATATACATAAAAATAGATGTTTGTTCTGGATTCGCCTGGTAGCGCACTGAGATATCAACTCAGAGGTCCGGGTTCAAATCCCGTCCAGGCATTTATTTTTCTTATCTTGTCATATTAAGCTTGCATTGCTCAATGTCAAAAAGGTTTAATTATAACATCGAAAAAGTGTCACTGCTATAAAGTAAAAATATTATCTTTAATTTGCTTACTTGTTATAGTAGCTACTATGTGGCAGTGGAGACCAAGTTCCCGCTACATCTGGTAATAATAGAGAATATGTATAAGAAAATAGATGTTTGTTCTGGATTTGCCTGGTAGTGTAAGTTGTAGCGCACTGAGATATCAACTTAGAGGTCCGGGTTCAAATCCTGTCCAGGCATTTATTTTTCTTATTTTGTCATATACAGGGTGAATTATAATATGGCTATATGTTTGATCGCATTGTGTGATGAAAATATTACCAATACAGGAAATATGAAATTACCGTTGGAAACGCAATTATTCAAATTACAACAATGGAATAAAACAAAACAGTGTAGAACTTACGTCATTAGCCAAAATGGCATTGAATATGCAACAGCAAATTACAATTGCTGCATGGGCAATAACGTATGCTAATGATTATGAGGCCGCAAGACGGGCAAGACGTGAGTTTAACGTAGCATTGCAGCAGTCGACTGTGGGAAAGTGGAAAAAACGACTGCTGGAAATGGGAAGGATGCAGAAAAGCAAACCTCCTGGAAGGTCTCGCATTAGCACGTATGCAGAAACAACGAAGAGAATTGTGGAGGCGTTCGATGCTAGCCCACAAAAATCAACTCAGCCAAGCTGCACGTGAGCTTCATATCAGTCAATCAAATGTGTGTTGTGTTTTGAAGTGTGAAAAGTACCACCCCTTCAAACCGATTCGTGTCCACGAACTTAATGAAGACGACCCTGACATTGTGAATTTGTTGTACGGGAATCAGCAAACAACAAACATTGGTACAGAAAATTGCACTTTTCTGATGAAGCTGTTTTCCATGTGAACGGATGTGTTAATCGACACAATTGTCACTATTATGGTAAAGAGAATCCTAATGTTATTGAAGAGACACGTTTAAGATGCGGCAAAATCACTGTTTGGGCTATGATTGGATGGGAAGGACTGTTAGGAATGCGAATTTTGGATGAGATTGTTAATGGTGATTGGTATAGTGATATCCTTAGACAAATTGTCCTGCCGGTAATGCAAAGTGCTGAACATGAACAATGTTTATTCCAGCAGGATGATGCGCCTCCTCACTATGCAATTGCGGTGAGGGAAATTTTGGATGATCATTTGCAAAACAGGTGGGTGGGAAGAAGAGGTCCCATTGAATGGCCAGCCCATTCCCCTGACCTCACAGCATGTGACTATTGGTTGTGGGGTTATTTGAAGTAGAAGGTTTATGCCCGGAAACCTCAAGACATCGACATGCTCAAATTAGTGATTGAGGAAGAAATTAGAGCTATTCCTCTAAACATGTACATAACACAATGAATGACTTCCCAAAGCGTTGCCAATTATGCTTGGATGTAAACGGCGAACAGTTTGAAGCAATAAAGTGACTTGCTTAGTGTTGTTGTAAGTGATTTGTTTTGTTCTATTGTTGTAATTTGAAGGATTCCCTTTCCAATGATAACATCATATTTCCTTTAATAATAATATTTTCGTCACAAAATGCGATCAAACGTATAGCCATATTTCTGAATCACACTGTGTATATATATATATCATCATCATCATCATCCATGCAAGTATTAGGCCATGTGGCCTGTTATGGTCTCAAAGAGGAATTTTTCCTCCAGCGCTTTTTTTGGATGTCCCAGCGATCTTTTGCCTTGGGGGCAGTAACGAAGCATTGCTTTTGTGATTCTATGAGATGACATTCGTTGAAGATGGGCTTTCCAGTGCTTCTGGTAGTTTTGTATATGGTGAAGAATGGGTTCTACATCCAACTCTTAAATAATTTCATTTCTTTTATGGTCCCACTTTGTATAGCCTGCTGTACGGCGCATAAATCACATATCTTCTCTCAAACTGTCAATTCTAAAGGTTTTTCCAAATGTTTTAGAAGTTTGGCCTCTTTTTCAATTTTATGACTCTCCAATAAACTATGTGCTTTTTCAATTTCACCATTTTTTAAAATATTTCTAGTGTTCCTTTGTGCGAGTGTCCAAATTCCTCTTTTCTTTTTTATTTGTATACTTTATTGCAGTCTTTACAATTAATTTGATAAATTCCAGATATTTTACTATCTGGGGTGTTCAATTTCTTATTGCATATTAATACATTACCAAGGCTACATTTATTTATCGGTGCCAATATAATATTGAATTTCTTTTAATTTTTCATATTTGAAGAGAAAAATTATACGCTCAGACCGGGACTTGAACCAGACCAAGTGCTCTACCATCTGAGCTACCTGAGCAAGTGCTGATCTAAACGCAAATTTTTCTCTATATACTTTGTAATTCCTGCCCACCAAATGCTATGAAGCCTTTGCTTCTATCTTTGTAAATGGCAGCTCCTATATTAAGAAGACATATTTGGAATTTTACATTACATTATAAATGCCAGTACGGCTTTTTTCAATGTTTTTATTATTAATTTCATACATCTCAATGATGGATAAATCATATTTGAAGAGAAATATTTGTTATGTATTTCAGGATGATAAGTAATTTTCTTGAGTTGTTTTCCTTTCTTTGAATCAGATTGTAGGGTGGTGTATTTCCCACATTTAACTATGTATAAAACTTTGGTGTTTGAAACCAAGAAAAATTCAAGTAGCTCAGTTCTGGCTATTTTTAAGACATGACTGCCTTGAAGAACACCTCTTAAGGATGAAACTGAGAGTGGAGAGGTGCTGTGACAACTGTAATGTGATTCTAAACAAGGAACACCATCTCAGCCGTAGAAAACTGCAATTTAATCAAAATTATAGTGGGAAGTTAACTATGAGGAAAACTGGAAACTAGGAAGCTCTTCCAACTCGAAAATACATGCTACTATGCATTACAGGGACTCTTGTGTCCCAACTTCTCTCAAAAACATTAAACTGAAAATATATATAACTTATTCTACCAGTTATATTATATGGATGTGAAACATGGACTCTTACTTTAAGGGAGGAGAAAAATTACGAGTATTTTAAAATAAAGTTTTTAGGAAAATTTTTGGACCAAATAGAGACGAACCGACAGGTGAATGGAGAAGACTGTATAACAGTGAGCTGTATGATATTTATGAGAAACCAGATATAATAAGAATAGTTAAGTCTATAGACTGCAATGGGCACGTCATGTGGCATGAATTGGGGGCATGGAAACTACTGCTAGGAAAACCAGAGGAAAAGCACCAGTAGGCAGGTCAAGAATGAGGTGGGAAAATAACATTAACAATGATTTGAGGAAAGTAGATTATACAGGACATGCTTGAAAACATTAGCTCAGGATACGGATTTATGGAGAGGTTATCCAGGTGGCCATGAAACTACGGGTTCTTTAGTGCCAGTGAGATAGTTAATACAATTTATTTAACATTTTCCAATACTGTTATTTTTAACACAGTTCCAATAATGGATCATATTATAATATATAATGATATTGTGAAAAGAAAAATTGTCTGAACCAGGAATCAAACCATGGACCTCTCGTATTCCGTACGAGTGTGCAAGACCACTACACCATTCGAGACATGGTACAAACATCAACAATTCTTTCCACATGTACAAATCTATAATTCTCATTTCGTCCGCTGCCAGGTAGATGTCACTACCAATGCCAACTGCCGGCTTCATTTAGAAGTACGAGGGTCATGCTGAAAGTCATGAGCAACATTTTTTTAAACAATCATATATTTATTTTAGACAAACCAAGTACACCATGTTAATCTACAGACCTTTGTGTTACTTTTCAACATAATCGCCATTTCTTTGCACACATTTTGTCCAGCGTTCTACAAGCTTGAAAATTCCCTTATGATAGAAGTCCGTTCCAGCTGCTCGAAGACACCAATGCACTGCTTTCCGAATATCCTCCAGCGTCTCGTAGCGTTGGCCTCTCATCTGCTCCTTCACAGAACCGAAAAGATGGTAGTTGGAGGGTGCCAAATCGGGACTATAGGGAGGATGTGGAAGAGTTTCCCACCCAAATGTCCTGATCTTCTCCACAGTGGCACGAGCAGTGTGAGGATGTGCGTTATCGTGTTGCAGAATGATCTTCCTTCCAGGGCGTTTGTCGTGCAATGAATGACGGAGCTTCACAAGTGTCTGGATATAGCGGGCAGCATTTATGGTTTGTCCAGGTTCAAGAAATTCAACCAGAATGCAACCTTGCGCATCCCAGAAGACGCTGCCCATAACTTTCCCAACAGATTGCACTGTCTTCGCTTTTTTCTTTGATGGCGAATTCAAGTGGTGCCATTCCATACTCTGGCGTTTTGTTTCAGGCTCGTAGCGATGAAACCAGCTTTCGTCACTTGTCACAATACTCGTCAAAAAATCATCACCTTCATTTCGAAATCTCTGAAGAAGGTTATGGGTGATGGTTCTTCTCTGAAGTTTGTGGTCTTTACTCAATAAACGTGGAACCCAACGGGCACTAACTTTTCGGTAACCTAAGCTGTGAATCATTTCTGCACTGCACTGTGTCCTACTGCAAGTTTTGTAGCGATTTCATTCACTGTGATACGCCTGTCGTCTCTAATGAGCGCATCAACTCTTTCCTTGTTGCAATCCGTGGAGGCAGAGTGTGAGCGACCGCTATGAGGCTAATCTTTGATACTCGTGTTCCCATCTTTGAAATGTTTCACCCATCTCCTAACACTGCTGGCACCATGCAGGCATCTCCGTAAGCACATTGAAGTCTTTGGTGAATATCAACAGCAGATTGTTCCTCTTTAACAAGGAATTCAATGACAGCGCGCGCTGTCGAAATGAAACATTGATGTCTGCCATTTTGGAAACACTGCATGTGGTCACATGATAGAAGTTATGATGTCACAAAACGGCACTGTTGTGGTATAAAGTCTGTAGATTACGATCCTGCAGTTGTTTTTGTTACATAGTTGAAATTTGAATTTTAACAATGGGTTGCTCACGACTTTCAATATGACCCTCGTATCTATATTAAAATGAATGTTGGGAAGTAAACATTATGAGGTTATATCATTATATTGAGTGGAGAACATATTTTTAATAACTCACCTCATATAATTTCAAATTTATTTGAGACCATTGGTTTCAAATGAAGTTTTCATTCATCTTCAGTCATGACTCCAACTGTTGAAATTCTTTATTTGTTGATTTCTCCATGGTTACCTCTAGTGCTGCCATCTTTGGTTGGGTTTATAAATTTTGAAATAAATTTTTTTTCTACAGGAATATCGAAGTTCATCGATCGATATTTATTCTTTTGAATGAATATATTCTCCCAAACTGTTAATTCTAATGGTTTATCCAATTGTTTCAAATGTTTTGCATCTCTATTAATTTTATGATGTTCTAATAAACTATGTGCAGCAATTGCTGATTTTTCGATTTCACAATTTTTAATATTTCTAAAATGTTCTTTAGTACGTGTTTCCAAATTCCTTTTCATTTTCCCTATATATACTTTGCTGCAATCATTAACAATTTATTTGATAAATTCCAGATTTTTTAGTGTCTGGAATGTTGATTTTTTTATTGGTACTTAGGAGTTTAGCCAGATTGAATTTATTTAGTGGTGGCAAAGTAACATTATATTAAATTAATGTTGGGAAGTAAACATTATGAGGTATAATCATTAAAATTCATCGGAGAACATATTGTTTAAACAACTCACCTCATAGGATTCATGCTTCCATGATATTGCGATTTCAAACATAGTCATGTTCATCTTCAGCCATAACTCCGACTGACGAAATTCTTCGGCCGTCAACTATTCTATTGTCGCCATCTATGGTTGAATTTATGAACTTCGAAATCAATGTAATTTCGTTAGGGATATCAAAATTCATTGATCTATTTTTGTTTTTCTGAATTTATATTTTTTCCCAAACTGTCAATTCCAAAGGTTTCTCTACTTGTTTTAAAAGTTTAGCTTCTCTTCCAATTTTAAAACAAAAATAGATCAATGAATTTTGATATCCCTAACGAAATTACATTGATTTCGAAGTTCATAAATTCAACCATAGATGGCAGCACTGAAGATGGCGACAATAGAATAGTTGACGGCCGAATAATTTCGTCAGTCGGAGTTATGGCTGAAGATGAACATGACTATGTTTGAAATCGCAATATCATGGAAGCATGAATCCTATGAGGTGAGTTGTTTAAACAATATGTTCTCCGATGAATTTTAACATTGTGTTTGTTAAACATTTTTTGAAATTTTCTATGTACTTCAGGGTAAGTAATTTTCTTGAATTTTTTTCTTTTTCTTTGCTATCAATTTTTTGGGTAGCATATTCTTTAAGTCTTTTTTTTTCTGTTTGAATTTCTTTAATTTGTGTGTTATTAATTTCTTATCAAAACCATTTAATTTTGCTATATTTAAGATATTGTTGTATTCTTTCTTAAAATTTTCTTCGTTTAATGGAATATTTGTTAATCTGTACAATAGGCTATTAAATATTGCATGTTTATGTTCAATAGGACTGAAGCCCAATGATTTAATATAATTATCAGTATGGGTATCTTTCCTGTATATATCAAATTCAATTTTCTGGTTTTATTTTTTTCATTCCTAATTAAGTATTGATCTAAAAACGGAATTTTATTTTCAATTTCTGATTCTACAGTAAATTTTATTGATTTATCCTGTAAATTTAGTAATTTCAAAGCATCGTCAATATATTTTTAATTTATTATAGAAAAAATGTCATCCACATATCTATACCAACTCTTGAAAATCCATGGGTAAGCATTTGTGATATGACACTCCAAGTAACTCATAGCCAAAAATGGCAAAAGAGGATTACCCATTGATAAACCTGAAACTTGTTTATAAAATTTTCCATTCTTCTATTACTTCTTTTTTTAATTTTAAAGAATTCAACCTTTTTTTTTTCTTTCAAAAAATTAACATTTTTCAATTGGAACACTAGGAAATAAAGAAATTAAGTCAAAAGAGACAAATCTATCATTATGATCTACTTTAATGCTACTTAATTTTTCCAGTAATTTCAAAGAATTTTCAACACTTTTGTTGTTGCAATTTGGAAAACTATTAATTTTTGTAACAGCCATTTTGATAACTAGTAACACGGTGACCCTATATTACTAATTATTGGTCTCATTTTGATTCCAATTTTATGGATTTTGGGGAGACCATACATTCTTGAATTAGAAGAAATTGGGATTTTAACTTGAGTTTTTCTTGTTCAGTGATTGTATGTTTAATTTGTTTTAAAATCTTGTCAAATGTTTTAACTGTTTTGGTAGGGGATCCGTTTTTAATTCCAAATATTCTTTTGATTCTTAAAGGTTTTCCATTCTTTTGATATATTCTGATTTTTCCAAAATTACTATTTTATTACTTTATCTGCTTCTGAAATGATTATATTTTTGTTATTGATCTTTTTTAAATTGGACATATTTTTCTTTGCCAGTAAATTTTTAGGAGTGTTTTTATTTTTTAAGTAAAATTTCAAAAAAGTTTAACAAACACAATGTTATATTTGAAGAGAAAAATTTTTTGCCTAGACCGGGACTCGAACCCGGGACCCTTGGCTTTCCGGGCCAAGTGCTCTACCAACTGAGCTACCGAGGCGAGTTACGATCTAGACGCAAATTTTTCTCTTATATACGTTGTAATTCCCTATCACAATGTTACTTTGGCACCAATAAATAAATTCAGTCTGGGTAAACTCCTAAGTACCAATAAAAAATCAACATTCCTGACAGTAAAAAATCTGGAATTTATCAAATAAATTGTAATGATTGCAGCAAAGTACACTGCTCAAAACAATTAGAGGAACACTTGTAATACATTAAATAAGTAATTGTTTTTTAAAGCTGTGATGCTGAAAGTTGGACAATATGTAAATTTAATTATTCATTTTATCATTGGATACAAATTTTAAAGATCCATGGCCTAAATACAGAGAAATTACCTCAAATAACAAATATAGAGAATTTTTTTTATTTTGGAAGGCACTGGCCACTTCTAATTGGTAAGCTTCCTGATGTTGCTATAGTGACAAATGTTGATTATTGCCTTGTTTATTGAAGTGTCTGACAAAATGAGGCATTTAAATGAGTTTGAAGTGTATCATGCTCTACATATTTTACGACAAGGTCAATCTCTGCTACAAGTGGCTAGAGAGCTTGGGGTTTCTCCTTCCATGGTGTCCAGGTTACGCAACAGGCACAGAGAGACAGGTCAGTATTGTAGAAGACGTGGCCAGGGCCGTAAATTTAAAACAAACCCCCAGGATTACAGATATGTTGTTCTTTCTGCTCTTCGACAGCGTACAAAAACTGCAAAAGACCTGCAGAATGACCTTCATATGGCTTCCGGAATCCGGGTTTCAGACCAAACCATAAGGAACAGATTAAGGAAAGAGAATATTCGTCCAAAAAGACCCGTTAAAAAACCATGCTTAACAAATGGGCATAAGGCAGCAAGACGTACGTATGCTGAAAACCATGGTGATTGGAACCTGAACCAGTGGGAGTCTGTGCTCTTCTCGGACGAATCCAGGTATCGTCTTACACGTTATGATGGTCGATTGAGGGTGTGGGGACGGCCAGGAGAAAGATTTTCTGCAGAGGCTGTACAGGAAATTGATAGATTCGGAGGAGGTTCCATAATGGTGTGGGCCGGAGTTATGTACAACAATCGTACGGACCTTGTACTTGTTCCCCAGCGACTGAATGCTGTCCGGTATATCGAGCACATTCTGGAAGAGCATGTAGTACCTGCTGCCATTGGAGTAGGCCCTGGATTTCTGTTTATGCAGGATAATGCCAGGGCACATTCTGCGGCTGTCACCAGGGATTTCCTGAGGAGGAATGAAATTGAGGTAATGGAGTGGCCAGCGGTCAGCCCAGACCTCAACCCTATTGAACACTTGTGGGATCTTCTAGACAGGAAGATCAGGAACCGACATCAAGCTCCACAAACTCTGCAGCAACTTGGAGATGCTCTGAAGGAGGAATGAGATAATATCCTGCAAGAGGAAATCCAGAATCTTATTGGGAGCATGCCACGAAGGTGCCAAAGTGTCATCGAATGTCGTGGAGGCCATACTCGATACTAACTCTATATAACGAGTGTTTAACTTTGAAAAATAAGCAGAAGATTCAATTGCTTACATAGCGGAATTATTTGAAAAGTTAATTGTCAGCGTTATTCATTTGTTTTTACTGACATGAGCAATAAATAAATAAATAAATAACCACAAATAAATGTACTTTATTAATTTCATGTTTGTACCTTTATCCAATGAAAAAAATATTTGCATATTTCATAGTGTTCCTCTAATTGTTTTGAGCAGTGTATATATAGGGAAAACGAAAAGGAATTTGGAAACACGTACTAAAGAACATTTTAGAAATGTTAAAATTTGTGAAATTGAAATATCAGCAATTGCTGCACATAGTTTATTAGAACATCATAAAATTAATAGAGATGCAAAACTTTTGAAACAATTGGATAAACCATTAGAATTAACAGTTTGGGAGAAGATATTCATTCAAAGGAATAAATATCAATCGATGAACTTCGATATTCCTGTAGAAAAAAATTTGATTTCAAAATTTATAAACCCAACCAAAGATGGCAACACTAGAGGTATCCACGGAGAAATCAACATATAAAGAATTTCAACAGTTGGAGTCATGACTCAAGATGAATGAAAAATTCATTCGAAACCAATGGTCTCAAAAAATTCGAAATTGTATGAGGTGAGTTATTAAAAATATGTTCTTCACTCAATATTGGAAGTATCTATGTTCGAGAATGTTACACCACCACTTTTATAAGCAGTAATCAATGTTATTTAACATTTCCAATACTGTTATTTTTAACACAGTTCCAATAATGGATCATATTATAATATTATATTGTGAAAAGAAAAATTAATGTCTGAACCAGGAATCGAACCGTGGACCTCTCGTATTCCATAAGAGAGAGTGCAAGACCACTACACCATTCGAGACATGGTACAAACATCAACAATTCTTTTCACATATACAAATCTATAATTCTCATTTCGTCCGCTGCCACGTAGAAATGAGAATTATAGATTTGTATATAAGTAAAGTAATCCCACTACAGGCCTTGGGAGGCCCTTGGGGTAGTAGGAGGTTAAGGCTCCCACTTTTTCTGGACAATCGGCACTTGATGTCAGCCGGGTTGTCAGCCCTGCGTGACGGCCGCCTTTACCCCCAAAACAAGTGTCTGATACTCATTTCCGTTAGAAGCTAATTCAACCCCAGGGCCATAGTGCCGCCAGAAGATTTGGGTCAGTTTAAAAATCCTGACCCCACCGGGACTTGAACCTCGACCTTCTGGCTTGTATGTGCAGTGCCTTAACCACTACGCTATGGCGTGCCCCTTATAGATAGATTTGTATATGTGGAAAGAATTGTTGATGTTCTATTACATGTTTCGATTATCGGTGTGGAGGGTAGTCTTGCACACTCATACGGAATACGAATGGTACCACTGGCTTCGATTCAGGTTTCAGACATGTAATTTTTCTTCCTCACACAATTATTATCACATTAGTTAATACAAACCTGATATATTGCAAGGACCCCGGTGGCACTTCTTCATTATCCTTTGACTTCATAGGGAGTTGGAATTTTTCTGGTATGTCCAGAGAGAGATCAAGGAAAGGATCGTGTTTCCCTTAGACTCTGAGCCGCAACTTGAAACATAGAACCTTGAAAATAAAAAGTATTTTATTTAGGTGACACTATTTAACAATTCAGGTCATTAGCCAACCTGGTGAAGGGTAATCCAAAAGAAATGGGATTCAAAAGAAAACATTCCGTGACAACGGCCATGGATTTATTTTACCAAATTCAAATGAAAGGTTAAATCTCTGAGTTTTGGTTTATAACAATGAACCAATTTGCCACAATCAAAATTACAGTGGGAAGTGTCAGGCACGGTAAACTAGCTGTGATGCTCCTTGACTCTAGCTCCGAGGGTCATGAGTTCAAACCCGATCAATGGATTTTTTTAGGATGGAAAAATCCAAGACGCAAGTCCTCGGGGAGGTTACCTTTAAGCAATGGGTCCCGAGTCTGAAGGATCTTCAGGCTCTGTAAAAGATCCTTAAGCCTTGAAATAAAGAAGGCTCTAAGCAAACCTTTATCAACATCAACGTCCTAGTTAGCTAACTAACCGTAGTTACCGGTTGGGTGTGTCATTGGGGTCAGTGTGTTGACCAAATGCCATATATGAATCTGTGAGAAAACTAATTCGGTAACTAGAAATTAACTTGGTTGCTAGTTAATCACTTACTAAAGGAGCAGGCCTATGGCTCAACCAATGGACTTTGCCATTATAGATAGATAGAGACAGTGGGATAGTACCCCACTATACGGTAATTTTCAATTTATAATTGAGTTAGATAAAATTTTTTTACATCTCAACCTCATTAAGTTCGCATGTTTTCACGATACTGGGTTTGTCAAACCGGTCTTTGCCTTCATCATCAGTAACAACTCCAACTGTTGAAATTTTGCTGTTGTTACCACCCATCTTCAAATTGACATATGGTGCGATTTAATGAACTTGTAGATTAAGGTTCATATCTAACTGAAAACACATTCTAGCGTAAAAGGCATTACTCAGCTGAGTAAGTTCCAAGCCAGAGACAGGTTACGTACTCAAAGAATATGTTCTCATGTGATCAACTAATTGCCAATTCAAGTGGAAATTCCGTAACGTACCTGGCGAAGGTGTCTGGCACCGCTTTCACGCGTGAAACTCTAGGACTGATTCAATGTCTATTTTTTCTAATTTCGTTAAAATATTTATCGTCATTGTATGTTACAAACTTATATATCTCTTATTTTAAAGAAATAATTTGCTAATATAATAAGTTTCTTCAAATATGTCGTAAACATTTTGACGGTCAGGCCTAATAATACATACAAAAATTGGTTAAAACCATCAGGGGTTCTCATCTAGGGGATATGTGGCATCGCGCACCGAACCAAAAGGTGCCCAAGCTGAGCAAAAAAATTCTTAAACTTACTTGTGTTTTGCACTCTTTTAACTTTACTATCAACCCTCTCTTGAGTTAACTCTTGCTCTTTTCGACCCCGATGCTATTAGGGCATCCGGCCGGCATAGCTGAAGTCTTTCCTTTCTTCCATTTCTTCTTTCCCATCTATTTTCTTTTATTCTCACACGAAAGCCTGACCAGAGGATACTTACAGACTGGAAGCCCCAAGTTACTGGTTCTTGCCCCTTCCTCTTGGCCAGAAAACAATCGAAGGGACTATTATTATGCGTGCAAGTCTTATACGAGGAATTCCCGGTACGCTGGAGGGAAAATTTTCTATAAGATCGTAACAGGCCTTGGCCTAATACTTGAAAGGAAGAAGAAGAAGAAGAAACTTGGTTAAAAATAATCTTTAATAATTAAATGAATGAATGATTTTTCTATTATTTTGGTTGTAAGTATAGTTAGTTATACAGGCGTTTAAGCCTTATTAGCACTTTTGTTTGTTAAATAAATAATAATGAATTACCTAACAGCATTGTTACTTAAGTTTTAATGGGTGATAGGACAAATATTTAATATTTTGTTCTATTAAAATAATTAGGTACTCAAACTGTGTAGTCTAAACTAACAAAGTTGGCTAATATGTGATAACAAAATTTATTTCTAAAAAGGATGGTATTCTTGGTGTGTATTAATCTGAACATACTTTAAGAACTCATTTTTAGCACGAAAACTAGCTGTGGCCCTATCTTTCTAATTTTTTAGAGGCTTTACATAATATGTACTGTGTGTACATTTCGCAAAACTTAGCTAAGGCAATTAATTTTTGATAAAGAATCATCAGTCATGGGTTAATGAATTGATGGGTATTTCAGTTATATCCCAGTATAAAAATAATCAAAAAATTACTAAAAAATCTATCTCCGCTAACTTATTTATCATAGAGAAACCTAAACTTTTGTACATTGCATTTTTAACTCTGTAAAAATATTGACCCATAAGAGATATCTTTTGTAATTTACACAAGTTACTAGATTAAAATCGGTAGGATTCTTTCTCAGCAGACATAAAAATCTTTGGAAATATTGCATTTATGTAACAATGGGTTAAAATCCCTATCCAACAACAGTACAGTATTATTATGTCATACAATTAATCCAGATATTTGGTATCAATCCCCAATTCAATGAAATCACCGAAGACGTCTAGAAGGACCCTTTGACCTATCTGCTGGCTTCACATCCATATGTGTAAATCACAGAGGTGGAAGACGATCATCTAGCCAATATTAGGGTGAGATGTAGTCAGCATATCAGATCCCAGTCATTATAGCTGGTTTTCTCAACCTGGAACTGCTACTTATTGTAGCTACCCAAATTCCAACAATGTTGGGTGGGCACCAGTCCCATATTGGCCAAAGATAATTGAAAAAAAAAATTATGCTCTCATGGGGATTTGAACATGCACCAATGCATCATGTGTTAAACTGCTTGGCTATACGCAGAACTACCCACTTAATCTTGTCAATACACTTCTTATATGTGGTTTTAATAGCTCAAAAATAAAAATACTATCCCATGAAGTTTTGAACTCAGATCTGCAGATCAACAGGCAGTGTGTTACCACCTGACCTAACATAAGAGTATTTGGTTAATGCAAATATATAGAATTAAACAGTGCTACTAATATGCAGTGTGCCACATCACACCTTTGTTAACTACAGCATAATTATACTTCTTCCTTTCATGTGATAGACCTAGGGGTCTGTTACGGTCTCAATCCAATGTTTGAAGGGCCTGTCCAAAGATAATAATTATACAAACAGAGCAAGTCTGCTTCAGATACATCATTTTCAAATTCATAACATTTGCATACAGGAAAGAGGGTGATAATCTAGCACTCAGTAAATCTCATTTAAAAACCATTTGTCATAAAACAGATTTTTTTTAAAATTCTGTGACTATTTAACTCATGCCCCAAATGGGAGTCAATGACCAATCACGTTTCAATGATTTCTGTTTTACAACCAATCAGAGTCGTGTTTCACGAAATATTTATCAGTGTTATAATTACCATATTAAAGAAAGCTCCTCCTTTTTAATATTCTGAACAGGTCTGACCATTATTTTGCAGTGACTGAGCCTGTGTGAGAAACATGGCCAGGGAATACGGCTACCAGATTGTATATATAGTGCATGAATGTCAACACATGCCGCATGCGGGAGTTAATATAAAAACATTTGTAGCAATTGATTATACCACCAAAAAAAGAAACCACTGTTTGAACTTTCTTAAATGTATTTTTTCCCAGGTAACAATCCAGAAAAATATAATTGTCATATTTACATCATACAACATCAGAAATGAATTAATATACAGTTTGGTGTGTTTCATTTTTTCTCCACTAGAGAGCATTCTTACAATATTGCGTTCCTCTGGCAATAAATAGTATGATCTGGTTGCAGTGATAAACAAAAGAAGCAGATGAAGCATACCTCTCGTTTCTCATATTTTTCAAACCTCTCGTTTCTCATATGTTTTCAAACATCACCGTTTACATTAAATATATAAATATTTTAAAATAACTATAGTTAAATAATGATTTGTGAGTAAACAGCTTAATTTTATTCGTTAAATAGTCCTAACAAATGCCACTCTTGATTTCCAAATTCTCTAGATAAATTCACTCCTCACTTTGCGAGTCGTGAATTTATAGATAATTTGGAAATCGCTCGTGGTATTACTTATGATAAACAATTTATTAAATTTTAACATCTATTTGTGACTCTAGGCATAACTGTAGTAGATTCTAGTATTATCAATATCTATATTTTATTTTAAAAAATAAATAGAAACTCTTTATCTATTGGTGTAAGGCAAGCCGATGTTGTGTCTCCTCTGCTATTCAATTTTGTACTAGAGCAGGTAATCAAATCTCTAGATGATAAAAGAAGAGGTATAATTAAAATAGTATTAATATATTGTTGGTATATATTGATGATGCATTGTTATCAGGTGATCTGATAATAAAGTTCTTAGGAAAAATTTTAAATCAAAAAGAGATGAACGTGCAGGTGAATGGAGAAGATTACATAGCAGAAAGGTACACATGATATTTATGGGAAACCAAATGTAATGAGAATGGTTAAGTTTCATAGACTGCGATGTGCAGGACATGGGGGATGAAATAGGGGCATGGAAACTAATAACAGTAACCATGGTTTGAGAGAGGTGAATTATACAAGGAATGACTGGAAACCATTAGCTCAGGATAGGGATGTATGGAGAGCTTATGTCCGTGCAGCCACAAATCTCTGGGTTTGATAATGCCAGTGATTTGTTATTAGGCAATAGTATTTATATTTACGAGTTATAAATATGGTACACAATTTTTAAAACATTTAAAAATATATAACTGAAGGTATAAGTGTATTTTTAATTAATATTTAATTTTAGGAAGTTATATTTTGAGGTTATTTTAATTATATTATTTATTAACCAAATTTCCTGTTAGGCAATAGTATTATATTTGTGAGTTACAAATATGGTACATTCAAAACATTTAAAAATATATAACTGAAGGTATAAGAGTATTTTTAACGGATTATTTATTAACCAAATTTCCTGTGTAGGCCTAACCTAAAATTATAAAAAATTATGCTAAATATTTCAATAGTCATACAATATTAAATTATTTACTTAGATTTCTTTTTAGTTTAGGCATAAACCTCACACGGAATAAAAATAATAACAGTAATAATCAAACATAAAAGTCATAATGTCGTAATTTTGTCTCTTAATTTTGAGACAATGGTAAGCATTTCCATTTGAGGATCTTCATGAATATATAAAATTATTATAATTGAAATAATCGTTATCGGCCGCGGTGGACTAGTGGTTATACTCCTTGCCTCTGGTCCCAAGGGATGCGGGTTGAAACCCGGCCGGGGTCAATGGATTTTTTAGGATGGAAAAATCCAAGAAGCAAGTCCTCCGGGAGGGACTTTAAGCCGTGGGTCCCGAGTCTGAAGATTTTCAGGCTCATAAAAGATCCTTAAGCCTGAATGAAAAGGTATCTAAGCAAAATTTACCGAATTTTCCCGTCCTAGTACTACCTTGGTTTCCTAGATGTCAGTATGAGGCGGAACGCTGACCACGGACCACTCAAATGACATCTATACGAAAACACGTGTAACTAAATTAGTATGGTTCAAATTCTTCCCTGTAGGGGGAGAGCACCTAAATCTCTATTAAGGGAAACATGGGCTTACAACAACAAAATAATCGTTAGAAAAAATGTAAAAATCATTGTAAATGGTGGGAAATAATTTGAAAAATGAAACCCTAAGAATAAAATTTGATACGAGTTTATGAAGGAATTAAAAAAGTCGCATCACAGGTTGTAAAGAGTAGCCTAATTTATTACAGAAGTATCTATAGGCATACATAATTGAGAGCGTCCATATTCAGTAAAAATTTGCTCGTTATTTCTTTTCGATTATTATATCTTACTTTGTAACCATGTAATTACAGGTATTTTTGTTTTTAAATTTTTATTTTAGAAATGAATAATATGCCTCAGGCAAGTTGGAAATATAGAGAACAAACTTTGGAAGGCATTGAAAACTGGTTTTTAGCAGGTATTTAGTGCCAACCTTGTCAGAAAAAAGAGATTTATGCTTCATTAGTGAGCAGCTCCCTAATTTGATTAATGAATGTTCTCATGGAAAACTCAGCTCACCAGTGATTGAAAGTTATTGAGTAGAGGCAAATGTCTTTGCATGCAGCCCTAAATTTTGTACCAGATGGTAGTTCAGAAGATGGTGATAATGGCAAAATTTCAACATTGGAGTTTGACTGAAGATGAAGGCAAATGACATTCGAAGCTGGTATTGTGAAAACATGGAACTTTATGAGGTGAGATGTAAAAACATTTTATCCAACTCATTTATAAATTGAAATTTACCTCATAGTGTTACTTCCCACTGTAATTTGATTAAAATAGTATTTTTTTCTTTTCAAACATAATTTATCATTTAATGAAAAATGTTATATTTAAATTTGGCGATCAGGAATTAACAATGTATAAGAGAAAAATTTGGGTTTAGATTGGAGGCTAGGTAGCTCAGTTGGTAGAGCATTGACATAGAAGGCCAAAGGTCCTGGGTTCAAACCTGATCTGAGCATATAATTTTTCTCTTCAAATACAAAAACATGTAATTAAAGTGATCTTAGATATTAAATTTATCACTTCTCACCGAAAGACAAATTATATTTGAAGAGAATAATAAAAAAAGTCATTAAATGTTTCAATTTTCTCATCTACAATCCTAAATGTCCATATCGCACCTTGGGAAGAAGAGGGCCCCAAGTGTAAAAATGTCATAATTGAGACTACTATCTGTTAGAAGAAATGGTTACAAATTTATTTCTTTATGGCCACAAGTCATGTGCAAGAAAATGCCGACAGGGTAAAATTGTGTCCATATCAAAAATTGAATGTACTATACCGGGTGCGGCAGCATAACTTCCTTTTTTAAAATGTGCGCCATTTAGTCGGTTGATGTCGTAGCGGAGCGCTAGTGGGTTCCGTTCGAGAGGGGGGGGGACTATAAAAGTTTTGTCCTGACACAGTTTCAGTCGCCATTCATTGCGTCTATGGCACAGTGGAGGAGCGTGCGTTGGCAATTGAGGCCTACTTTTCGAGCGGATGTTCTGTGATCGCAACCCGGCGCGCCTTTCGGAATCGCTTTAAATTAGCCCCGTTGGCCCGGACCGGAAATCAATTGTTACGTGGGTCACTACGTTCAGACAAACTGCAAGTGCGACAAGACGAAGAACCGGAGTCCCTCGGCCGATTAGATCACCTGAGAACATTGAGTAGTGAGAGCTTCAATGTTGCGATCACCACGGCGTTCTGCGCGCAAACATGCGTCTGCCCTTGGACTTTCCGATCGTTCTGTAAGGAGAATACTTCATGATGATCTTCATTTCCATCCATACAAGATGGCAATTGTGCAGGAACTTTCTGAACGTGACTTCAATTCTCGGAGGAACGCGTGTGAGGTTCTTCTGGAAGTCGTTCCTGAGGACGCTATTGTTTTTTTTAGTGATGAAGCCCATTTTCATTTGTGTGGATCCGTCAACAACAAAACATGCGCTACTGGGCTGACACCAATCCTCGACAATTGCATCAAAGGCCTTTGCATTCACCTAAAGTCACAGTGTGGTGTGCAATTTCCTCAAGTGGAATTATTGGTCCCTGGTTCTTTGAGGAAAATGAAGTCACAGTGACAGTGAATTTGGACCGGTATGTAAACATGTTACAGGAATTTTTTTTCCCACGGCTAGATGAGTTGGACTTAGGGGACACTTGGTTCCAACAAGACGGTGCAACGGCACACACTTCAAGAGCATCGATGACTGTTTTGAGGGAACACTTCCCAGAGCGCCTTATCTCAATTAGGGGCGATTGAAGTGGCCGGCCCGCTCTCCCGATTTGACCCATTGTGATTTTTTCTATGGGGTTATTTGAAATCCCGTGTTTATGTGAACCGTCCAAGGACCCTACAAGATTTGAAGACCAACATCCAGGAAGAAATTGCCAACATAACGCCTGCTATGCTGGCAGGAGTCATGACAAACGCCAGAAATCGGTTTACTCAGTGTATGGAGAATGGGGGACGTCACCTACCTGATTTGATCTTCAAAACTGAGTAAAACAAAACTTTATGTATGTGCCTATATTATAAAAAACGAATAAAAATTTTCTGATTCATACAATGCATTTTATTAAGTTTTAAAAAAAGGAAGTTATGCTGCCGCACCCTGTACCTTTTTTTTAAAACTTTAATTGTTAATAACTCGGAAGTAAACTTTTTACACTTGTGACCGTCTTCTTCCCAAGATGCAATATGTTGTCTAAATTTAGTAGGAAAATAAGACTATGAGGGATCAATAATTAAATATTAAAAATGTATCACTTCATCTTATACTTTGTCTTCTTTTTATTTATTTATTTTACCTGATGGAATTAAGGTCTTCTCTTCCACTTGACCAAGGTTAAATTATTTATACATATAATAACAATATGATTATCTACATGATTAATGATACATAATAGATATAGGTATGCTACACAATATAAAGTTGACAATGGAAATAAATAAAAAAATGTAATAATAATAATTATTATAACAATAATAATAACCCATAATTAGTTTTATAAGATTCATGATGTGTTCCGTTGAGGTATTATTCAAAATTAAAATTATGGAATATTCACCTGAAAGGTCCGTCTCCTCAACTTAATTAATTATTTAACTGTAGCGCTTTCGGGACTTGTCCTGCTGATGATGGGACAAGTCCCGAAAGCACTACAGTTAAATAATTAATTAAGTTGAGGAGACGGACCTTTCAGGTAAATATTCCATAATTTTATATTTTAACCCATAATTAGACTGGTTTTGGAATCATTCCATTGTCAGTATTTACATGACCGTTGTTCTGTCTTGAAAATACCAATGATGGAATAACAGTCTTAAAAAAAAGACAAAATATGAGGTGAGGCGATAATTTATAATATTTAATAAGTCCATATGAGGCGCTTAGAATAGCAAGGGCATATACGCAAAATAATAATTTTGAGAAAAATGCATTTAAAGTTTCACGAACTTTTTTCTCTATATCTCGTGACAAAGCGTATGCGTCAATGCGAAGAAGTTAAATATTGTGTTTTGTAGTGGTTTAAAATTTGGACCAATATGAACATAATAATATTTATCGACTTTTCAGTAAAAATTAGGCCTACTTCAAAGTTAAACTTATTAGGCTACTTCAGAAAAGACAATCTGTATTATTCACGTGATAAATTACAAATTTATATATTAATGGTCCACCGCTGTGTTCTCGAGGTAGTGTGCTGCCTTGTCATGCAGCGGGCCTGGGTTCGATTCCCGGTCGGCACACGCTCGTGGGTGAGGTTATTTTTCGGGGTTTTTCCTCACCTGCAAGACAAATGTCAGAAAGCTTAGGGCCCAACGGTCCCCGAAAATCATCCGGCTATCATCATCATCCTTATCATTAGCATCATCATCATCCTTCACCGGTGTGGAAAGCAACGTGAAGCTATCACACCTATAATTCTCTAGTAAAGCTGCAAAGCATAGCATGAAAATGCTATGATTGCAGTGAAAGACCTGCCCTCGGGCAGAATTACTATGGATGGTGAATTTTGTAACCTGGTTTCCAAAATACTCTTAAGCTATTCTATTTTAATATTCATAACTTTTATTACAATTTAACAGTACAGTAAAAATTAAACTAGGGATTTTGCTCTTAGACAATACTGTAGTTGTTCGTTGATGTTAAGTATTATGAAATTGACGATTTTATTATTAATTTAACACTTCTCATTGAAGGATAAATTATATTTGAAGAGAAAAATTTTCGCCTAGACCGGGACTCGAACCCGGGACCCTTGGCTTTCCGGGCCAAGTGCTCTACCAACTGAGCTACCGAGGCGAGTTACGATCTAGACGCAAATTTTTCTTCTTATGTACGTTGTAATTCCCTAACGCCAAATGCTTGAAACCATAGCTTCTATCTTGCAAATGGCGGCTTCTTAGTTAAGAAGACATTTATTGGGAATTTAACACTACTTTATAGCCAGTAGGGCTTCTATTGACGATTTTATTATTAATTTAACACTTCTCATTGAAGGATAAATTATATTTGAAGAGAAAAATTTTCGCCTAGACCGGGACTCGAACCCGGGACCCTTGGCTTTCCGGGCCAAGTGCTCTACCAACTGAGCTACCGAGGCGAGTTACGATCTAGACGCAAATTTTTCTTTTTTTTTTTTTTTTTTTTTTCTTATGTACGTTGTAATTCCCTAACGCCAAATGCTTGAAACCATAGCTTCTATCTTGCAAATGGCGGCTTCTTAGTTAAGAAGACATTTATTGGGAATTTAACACTACTTTATAGCCAGTAGGGCTTCTATTGACGATTTTATTATTAATTTAACACTTCTCATTGAAGGATAAATTATATTTGAAGAGAAAAATTTTCGCCTAGACCGGGACTCGAACCTCGGTAGCTCAGTTGGTAGAGCACTTGGCCCGGAAAGCCAAGGGTCCCGGGTTCGAGTCCCGGTCTAGGCGAAAATTTTTCTCTTCAAATATAATTTATCCTTCAATGAGAAGTGTTAAATTAATAATAAAATCGTCAATAGAAGCCCTACTGGCTATAAAGTAGTGTTAAATTCCCAATAAATGTCTTCTTAACTAAGAAGCCGCCATTTGCAAGATAGAAGCTATGGTTTCATCAAGCATTTGGCGTTAGGGAATTACAACGTACATAAGAAGAAAAATTTGCGTCTAGATCGTAACTCGCCTCGGTAGCTCAGTTGGTAGAGCACTTGGCCCGGAAAGCCAAGGGTCCGGGTTCGAGTCCCGGTCTAGGCGAAAATTTTTCTCTTCAAATATAATTTATCCTTCAATGAGAAGTGTAAATTAATAATAAAATCGTCAATAGAAGCCCTACTGGCTATAAAGTAGTGTTAAATTCCCAATAAATGTCTTCTTAACTAAGAAGCCGCCATTTGCAAGATAGAAGCTATGGTTTCAAGCATTTGGCGTTAGGGAATTACAACGTACATAAGAAGAAAAATTTGCGTCTAGATCGTAACTCGCCTCGGTAGCTCAGTTGGTAGAGCACTTGGCCCGGAAAGCCAAGGGTCCCGGGTTCGAGTCCCGGTCTAGGCGAAAATTTTTCTCTTCAAAAATATTATGAAATTGATTAATATACTCGGTAAATTGTAAAATTCTAAATAAAAGATGAACATATTAATAAAGACACAAATAATTAAAAATCAATATTAATGTTGATTTGTTCTTGGACATGTTTCAAAACAATTCTGTTTTATCGTCAGCTTTCCCAGACTGGTTTAATTTATGCTGCATTATGTTGCACCACCTGGATGTCGATGTCAGCTCCCTCCTGTGGTTGGCCAAAGAACCTCCAAACAAGGTCACCCTCCATCGGAATATCAAAATTCATAACTCTGTTTCTGTTCTTCTGAATATAAATTTTTTCCCAAATAGTCAGCTCTTTTGTATTTTCTAACTGTTTTAATAATTTAGTGTCTGAATTTATATTATGTTTTTCAGACCAAACATGAGCAGCAACTGCAGATTTTTCAATTTCTCCATTTTTAATATTTCTTATGTGTTCTTTGGTTCTAATTTTTAGGTTTCTTTTTGTTTTTCCCTATATATATCTTTTCACAACCCATGCATTCATTTGATATATTCCTGACTTTTTATTTTTATCAGTTTTTTCATTTTTGTTGATTTTTATTAGTTTATTTAAACTGTAGTTATTTTTTGGTGCTAATTTAATATTAAACTTCTCAAATATATTTTGAAATTTATTATGTACCCAGGGGTGATATGTGAATTTCTTATATTTTTTCATAGGTGGTTCTTCTTTTTCAAGATTACTTCTGTTTATCATTTTTTGTTTTTTATACTTTTCTATCCTTTTATGTACCATTTTTTCATCAAACCCATTTTCTCTTGTTACTTTGATTATGTGTTTTTCTCATGTTTGAAATCTTCTTCGTTTAAATCTCAAAATATAACTTCCTAAAATTAAATATTAATTAAAAATCATTTTGATTCACCAAGGCCAAAATATGGATGCAGGTGCAAGAACTTGTGAAAATACTGTTGTTGAAGTTGGGTTAATAATTTAACAGGTCCTCATCCACTTTGTCCTCTTCTTCCTGTGATAAGCAATTCAACATTTCTTGGGCACTAAATATGCTGTTGAAGTAACCTTGGTGAGTTGCTGGAATGTAGGAAAGAAGTGCTCGAATATCTGCCAGCTTTTCTCAGGAAATAGCTAGTGTTTTGTGTATTTTTCGGATAAGGTGATTTATGAAAGATTAAAATGGTTCTGATCATACATTTTTCCATGTCCTTTTTGCAGATTTATATTATAAGTTCTGTATTGTAGACAGGTTTGATTCCAAATCCCATTTTGTAATTATTGGAAAACACGAACACTCTGCCTTCCAAAAACTTGTCACCAGAACTTGCCGCTTTCGTATGTGATCCTAGAGAATTTGAAAGTCTTTAAAATCTTCTCTCCTCATTGACACTATATCGAAAGGGTTCTTTCTCCTGCATACTTTAATGTGTTGTCCATACTGTACAGCGGTAAACACTTCTCTTTTACGAAGATGTTTATCTATTTTATCAAAATCACGGTCACAGGGTAAGTATGAGTGTCCTGGCACCATTTATGTGTGTTCAATTTCCATAAAACGGTCTGCATGGATATATTTGGAGCAAGTCAAAATTATATTGTCTATTTTTTATTTCACTCACCTCAAACTTCATAACTCCTCGCAAACCCAGGGTTTCATCACATCATTTGTGACAAAACCCTGGGTTTGCGAGGAGTTATGAAGTATGAGGTGAGTGAAATAAAAAATAAACAATATTAAAAAAACCTCATAGTGTTATTTTCTATCTACATAACTTAAGTCAAAATTATGTTTAAATTTTTTTCTAAAAATATGCAATGTCTTCACTTCTGGTACTATTTATATTCTATGTAATGGCATGAGGCAACTTGAAATTTCAGCAGACCCTCGTTTTCCAGTGCTCTCATCCCAAATGAATATAAAGGCATTTCCAGTTTTAAGATTGTGAATTCCAAAATTATAAGTTCGTAATTTCCGTTTATAGTACCGTATACCCTATGTATTTTAGGAGTTTACAAGACACTGAGAATGTATGTAATACCTAGCGTGTACAGTGAAAGAACTGAACAAAAAACCAATTCATATGCACATCACCCTCGTAGAAATAACCAGACAACAATAAGCACTTAAGATAATATCCAGGCCTAAACAAACTCGAGGAATATAAGGGTAATATAAATATCCTGGATGAGATAAGCGTGCAGGCAGCTAGGCCGGCCGCATACGCCACTGTTATTCTCAAACTCATCTGTTATTGCGCTGCGATGCATCAGATCTAACACCACGTGTTATTGCAATGGATATTTCATTCTCTTCCAAGACGCAACAACGGTTCTTATTCACAGGGATGAAAGAAGAAGGTTCAGAGTTTATATTGCAATAATAATAATAATAAAAAAATGTGTGTTGACATGCCCTTGCTATTCTAAGCACCTCATATGTTGTGCTATGTCTTAAATGAAAAGCAATGCTTACTTCACTTTGTAAAGTTCCTCCAAACACACTGGTTACTATAGATGACCTGCCCTTGAGACCTAAAGAGATGTATGGGTGTTCCTTGAGAGTGAAGTCAGGCAGGAGGTGGAGCAGTTCTGTGTGGAGACGATCCAGCATGTAGCGCAGGAACTCATGAGCATCTTGTTGCTGGTAACCTCTGCAAAATTGTGCATTTTACTGTAAACCACTGCTCGACAACAGTTTACGATGAACAGAAGTCACCTAGAGGAATGCACTAAATTGGGAAGCCAGGGGGAAAATGATGGAAATCAAATAATCTGCAATTGTTCTCAACATTCTACAAATTACGAGGTGAGGCATTAATTTTCAAATTCTTATGTTTATTATAACAATTACTCGACAACAATAATTAACAAATTTCTTTATTACATTAACTTTTATAGGAAAAAATCACTATGAGGTTTAATTTAATATATAATTAAAATGTTTTATACCTCACCTCATATCCAGTCTTCTAATTATACCGGTTTCAAAGCCTGGACAGCTTCATCTCAAGTCTACAGGAAATTACTGAAGATGAAGCTGCACAGGCTTCAAAATCAGTATAATTAGAAGACTGGATATGAGGTGAGGTATAAAACATTTTCATTTAAATCTTCTTACAATGTTTTTATTATTCATTTTTCTTCTTCTTCTTCTTCCTTCCAAGTATTAGGCCAAGGCCTGTTACGATCCTATAGAAAATTTTCCCTCCAGCGTTTCATAGGACGGCCCAGTGATCTTCGTCCTCTTGGTATATAATTATAAACAGCTTTGGGATCCGATTTGAACTCATTCTTTCAAGATGGTGTTTCCAATTTAGTTGGTACTGTTTAATATATTCCAAAATTGGCGTAGTCTTCAAATCTTTTAAGATATCGGTGTTCCTTTTCCGATCCCATCTGGTGTAACCGGCTGTTCTGCGCATGAATCTCATTTCACAAGCCGTTATTCTGCTTTCATGTTGTTTTTTTAGTGTCCATGCTTCACTACCATAGGTCAACACTGGTCTAGCCAAAGTGTTATATAAACGTAATCTGGTGTTTTTTTTTTTTGTACAAGGGATGGTTTCATAACTTGATTAATAATTTCTAAACTTTTATTATAACTAGTAACTTTTTCAGGGATATCCTTTTCATCCCAGATAGAGAGATAATATCCAAGATATTTAAATTGATTAGATCTCTCTAAAATTTTATTCTGGAGACAGATTTTACTTTGTATGGGGTCCTTCCCATGAAATGCCATAATTTTAGTTTTGTTAATTGATATTTCCATATTAAATTTGGCACCTATTTTTTGTAAATTATAAACTGATCGTTGCAAATCATTTTTGGAAAGTGCCAGAAGAGCTAAATCGTCTGCAAAAAGAATAGCATCGAGTTTGAGGTTCCTATTGATGGGTATTTATCCTCGTGTTTTCCTCCATTCATTTATTAATTTATTCATGTATATAATGAAAAGCACCGGTGAAAGTCCACATCCCTGTCTTACTCCAGTGTTGATCTTTTCCCAAGAAGATAATTTGCCATCTTGTTTAACAGAGATTTCATTATCTTTATAGATGTTGAAGATATTAGTAATATATTGTTGTGGAATGTTATCATCAGCTAAAATTTGTAGTAATATATTTCTGTCTACTTTGTCAAAAGCCTTTATGAAGTCAACGAAGGCGATATGAGTTTCTATATTGAATTCCTTGTGCTTTTCTAATAGTAGTTTTAGAGTAAAGAATCCATCTGTACAAGATCTACCCTTTCTGAATCCATTCTGCTCTTCTCCAATTATATTTTCATAATTTTCGTCAATTTATTCTTAACTATATTAGTATAAATTTTAACAGAGTTCAACAAGCTAATTCCACGATAGTTATCTTTGATTTGGTGACTTCCTTTTTTGAAGATTGGTATTACAATGGATTTGTTCCAGCTTTGTGGTGGTTCTTGTCCTTCCCATATCATATTAAGGAGAATATGAAATCTGTCTAAAAAATTTTTAGTTGAAAATTTAAATAATTCTTGATTAATGTGGTCTTCTCCGGGAGCTTTGTTACTTTTTAATGATTTAACAACATCAGTTAATTCATCTATAGAAATTTGTTCCAAAGCAGTGTTATTAGAGATTGGTATTTGTAATAAATCATCCTTTTGTGTCCATAAATGATGAAAGTAGTTAAGCCAAGATTCTTTAGATATACAATTTAAATGTGCATTTTCTCTTGAATCATTATTTAAATTTTTTAAAACTTTATATATTTTTGGTTGAGGCCTAGTGATATCATTTTCCAAAAATGAGACAAATTGTTCCCAGCTTTGTCTATGTTTTTTGCGAACTTCAATTTTAGATATGGCTCTCTTCCTATGATACTCTACTTTTACTTTATCTTCATCTTTTTTTTATAGACAGAAATTTTTTGTATGCTTCACGATTATCATCAATTACTTTTTTTATTCATTTTTAAACATCTTAATGATGGACAAATTATATTTGAAAAGAAAAATATACGCCTAGACTGGGGTTTGAATCCAGGACCTTTGGCTCTCTATGACAATGCTCTTTCCAAGTGAGCTACCTAGGCCTAGGTAGCTCACTTCGAAAGAGTTCCTGGGTTCATACCCCAGTTTAGGCGTATATTTTTCTTTTCAAATATAATTAAATCTTTTTTCTTACATATTGCATTTGGAAGCAATAGAATTCTATAAAACTTAAGGAACATACAAACAGAAATGAGATGAACAAAGAAATTAAACATCGGCTCAATTCAGGAAAAATATTAATTATTATACATTACAAAGACTTTTGTCATCCCAGCTGCTCTCAAAAAATATTCAACTGAAAATATATAAAACTGTTTCTTCCAGTTATATTATATGAATGCGAAACATGGACTCCTAGTTTAAGGGCAGAGAAAATATTACGAGTATTCAAGAATAAAATTCTTAGGAAAATTGTTTAGATCAAAGAGAAGTGAATAGACAGGTGTATAGAGAAAATTACCTAACATTGAGCTACATGTTCTTTATAGGAAAGCAGATGTAATAACGAGAGTTAAGTATCATAGACTGAAATGGGCAGGACATGTGGCACAAATAGGGGATGAAAGAGATCACGGAAACTTTTTGTATGAAAACCAGAGGGAAAACACCTAAATGGTAGACCACGAATGAGGTGGGAGAATAATATTAACCATGATTTGAGGGAAATAGATTATACAGGGCATGACTGGAAATGGGACTGGAACAGGCCAACCAGTGGCCTAACTACATGGAAGGGAAATAATGATGATGAAAATAAGTAGCGGCTCCAGGTTGAGAAAACCAACTATGACTGCTGGTGAACCAACATACTGACCACATGTCATCCCTGCACTGGCTGATGATCATGCATGTCTGTGTTTAACACATGTATTGTGGGGCCAGCAGCTGGCTGCTACACCAGTTGCATGATGGAGTTTTTTTTATTAAGTTCATGAGATGAGATACAGGACATGTAATTCAAATGGGTGACAGCAGAAAAACTTTTAAAATTGTTTTTGGGAAACTTTTGGAGAAAAGACATTAAGAAGGCATACGTAGAAACATAATATCCGAATACATCTTAGGGATTTAACTTTTATAGGAATTAATCACTATGAGGTTTAGTTTATGGTGAAATTAAATGTTTCTTACCTCTCCGCATATAAATTTTCTAAGTTGATTGCGATTTCAAGACTGCAACTGTCTCATCATCAGAACTTTGTTGGCGACTGGTGTTATGTCGATCGGAAGAAACTCTTCTTCTTCCCTCTGTTGGTGGACCGATGAACCTCTGGATCAGGTCAAAATTTGCAGTAGTTTCGAAATTCATGAGCTTATCTTTCTTGTTTTTTTGGATGTGGATTTTTTCCCAGACCGTTAGCTCTTTCGGTTTATCTAATGTGTTTGATTAGGCTAGCTTTTATATTGAATAAATGTTTTTCAGACCAAGAATGAGCTGCTACAGCTGACTTGTCCACTTCACCTTTTTTGACATTTCTAAGATGTTCTTTCAATCTAGTTTTTAAATTAATCTATATAGGAAAAACAAAAAGAAATTTAAAAACTAGATTGAAAGAACATCTTAGAAATGACAAAAAAAAAAGGTGAAGTGAACAAGTCAGCTGTAGCAGCCCATGCTTGGTCTGAAAAATATTTAATCGATACAAAAGCTAGCCTAATCAAACACACAGATAAACAGAAAGAACTCACAGTCTGGAAAAAAATCCACATCCAAAAAAGAAGAAAGATAAACTCATGAATTTTGAAACTCCCACAAATTTTGACCTAATCCAAAGGTTCATCGGTCCACCGATAGAAGGAAGAAGAAAACCGCCAAGAAACGACATAACACCGGTCGACGAGAGACTACTGATGATGGAGATAAGCTCTGAAACTGCAGTCTGGAAGAAAAAGGATATGAAGGGAGGTAATAAAAACATTAATTTAATTCTTAAATTAAACCTCGTAGTGTTTTTTTTTTCCATGTGAAAATTAAATTCCTGACATTTGTCTTACAGGCAAAGAAAAACCCCGAAAAAACATCACACAGGAGCCTGTCCCGACCGGGAATCAAACCTGGACCCGCTGCATAACAAGGCAGCATGCTACCTCGAGACCACAGTAGTGGACAAATTAATATTTGAAGAAAAAAATTTTCATCTGAACTGGGATTTAAACCTGAGATCTCTGGTTCAACACATCAGTGATCTTAAGAATTAAAACGACATAGGATTGCAAAGAATTAAGTTACTAGTAGTAATTTCTCTGAGTTAATTTTTTTTTATTCTTATTGTAATTTTTAGTTAAAAATAAGAATAATATGGAAACTACTTCTTTCGTATGAATGAAAATTGTTGTCCAATACTTACAATGAGAGTTTCAATTCATGTCACCATCATCTTCATAATGATATCCAAGCTCCCAAATTTGTGTAAGACAAAATGTGAGGTAATTTTCAATTTATAAATGAGTTGGATAAAATGTTTTACATCTCACCTCATAAAGTTCCATGTTTTCATGATACTGGTTTAAAATATTAGAACCTTGAATTTTGAAGTTCCTGACAAGCAAAAATTTAATCTCAAAGTTCATAAAATTGGCACCAGGTAGTAGTTTGGAAGATGATGTTAACAGCAAAAATTTCAATAGCTGGAGTTTGACTGAATGTGAAGACAAATAACCTTTGAAACCGGTATTGTGAAAACATGGAACTTTATGAAGCACAATGTAAAAACATTTTATCCAATTAATTTATAAACAGAAAAATTTCTAATTATTAATGAGTTGGATAATTAAAACATTTTGTCTGTTCATTCTTACCTCTTATAGTTTTTTTTTTGTTGAACATATGTTTCAAGGCTTCTTAACCCCATCGTCAGCGATTACAGATTGCTGACGATGGGGTTAAGAAGCCTTGAAACATATGTTTGACAAAAACAACTATAAGAGGTAAGAATGAACAGACAAAATGTTTTAATTATTAAACAAACCTCTTAATTTTAAAATGCAATAGGAAGTAACATTAAGAGGTTTAATATTTAATTTTAGGAAGTGATATTTTGAGGTTAATTTAATTATATTATTTTTAGTCTGATCATCTTACCTCAATATTGAGGTGATGATCAGACTAAAAATAATATAATTAAGAGGTTTGTTTAATAATTAAAACTCTTACAGTTGTTTTTGTCAAACATATGTTTCAGATATTGTTTAGTTGTTTCTTGACTCACCTCATACTTCTTAACTCCCAAGCAGACTCGAATTTCTTCACTTCATTTGTGACATTCTCAATGCTGTATTACGTTCACAACTGATGTCCAACGGCCTCTTCTCCTGCAGACTGACCTCCGCACCATCTGATGGCTGACCAACAAACTTCCAAATCAATTCCCTCTCCTTATCACCAGTATTTCAAAATTCATAGTTGTTTTTATTCTTGCATATGTAAATTTTTTCCCAAATTGTGAGTTCCTTCGGTTTTTCCAATTGTTTAAGTAATTTTGTTTTGGTTTCTATTCTATGTTTTTCTGACCAGGATGTGCAGCTATTGCAGATTTTTCTGTCTCCATTTTTAACATTTCTGAGGTGTTCCTTTAGTCTTGTATTTAGATTCCTTTTTGTTTTTCCTATGTATATCTTTTCACAATCTTACCTACATAACTTAAGAAGCTCTGAAACATATGTTCGACAAAAACAACTCTAAGAGGTAAGAATGAACAGACCAAATGTTTTAATTATTAAACCTCTTAATGTTACTTCCTAATGTATTTTAAAATGAGTTGGATATTTTGACTCATCTCATCAAAATATCCAACTCATTAATAATTAAAAGAAACCCTGGGTATGCTAGGAGTTATGAAGTATGAGGTGAGTGAAATAAAAAATAAACAAAATTAAAAGAAACCTCATAATGTTATTTCCTACATATTAAAGAAAAATTTCTACTTCAAATTAATGTTAGGAAGAAAATATTATGAGGTAATATTTATTCGGAGTTGTGACTGAAGATAAAAGAGATCCGTTTGAAACCATGGTATCGTGAAAAATATAAAATTTATAATGTGAATTATTAAAATATACTCTGACCAATGTTAAAAGAAAAATTTCTATTTGAATTGAGAGCCTTGATACATTAAAGACAGAGGACTGCGTTAAACCAGAGGTCTCAGGTTCAAATCACAGTTCAGGTAAACATTTTTCTCATCAAATATAGATTCAGTTCACTGAGGATAGGGACAGTTGGAAGGTGTTGAAAGCAGGATTGAATAAACTGTAGAGTTAGTTATTACCTAAATCGAGGTACTATTTTCCATATAACTAAGAAGAGAGACTCTGGTGATATTGCTCCTTTTGTTCCTCCTTGTGTTAAACTGACAAGGATCTTCCTGAGCTCTTCAGCCATCAATGCATCATTCATTTCTCTTAGACTTCTAGATTGATACATTTTTCTTCCATTGCTTTTAGTATTCTCTAATGAGGGAAGTTGTTTGAAGTAATAGCAGAATTCGTTGTTGAAGTAATAGCAGAATTCTTCTATGTTGCTGTGAACAAACAAATATTTTCAATATTAATGTATGTCTTTAACATCTTACCTTATAATTTGGTGTTTTCTTGAAAAAATATTTCAATATGCAAGCATATTATCTTCAGCTCATTCAGATTGGTCTTGCTACATGTAATAACAAATTCTGTTATTTGTTCTTCTGTAATTTAAGCAATCAAAATTATTCAATGAAGCTTTACTGAATAAAGTAACTATATAAATTCTCCACGGCAAACTATCTTCTTGGAAAAAGAACAACACTGAAGTAAGACAGGGATGTGGATTTTCACCAGTGCTTTTCATTATATATATGAATAGAATAATAAACGAATGGAGAAAAACACAACGGAGATATATACCCATCAATAGGAACCTCAAACTCGATGCTATTATTTTTGCAGACGATTTAGCGCTTCTGGCACTTTCCGAAAATGATTTGCAACAATCAATTTATAATTTACAAAAAATAGCTGCCAAATTTAATATGGAGATATCAATTAACAAAACTAAAATTATGGCATTTCATGGGAAGGACCCCATACAAAGTAAAATCTGTCTCCAGAATAAAATTTTAGAGAGATCTAATCAATATCTTGGATATATCTCTCTATCTGGGATGAAAAGGATATCCCAGAAAAAATTACTAGTTATAATAAAAGTTTGGGAATTATTAATCAAGTTATGAAACCATCCCTTGTACAAAAAAACATCAGATTACGTTTATATAACACTTTGGCTAGACTAGTGTTGACCTATGGTAGTGAAGCATGGACACTAAAAAGACAACATGAAAGCAGAATAACGGCTTGTGAAATGAGATTCATGCGCAGAACAGCGGGTTACACCAGATGGGATCAGAAAAGGACCACCGATATCTTAAAAGAATTGAAGACTACGCCAATTTTGGAATATATTAAACAGTACCAACTAAATTGGAAACACCACCTTGAAAGAATGAGTTCAAATCAGATCCCCAAAGCTGTTTATAATTATATACCAAGAGGACGAAGATCACAGGCCTTGGCCTAATACTTGGAAGGAAGAAGAAGAATAAATTCTCCATAAAAATACTTCCAAATAGAAGATGTGGTAGGCGTCATGGTAGTGACAAATTTAGATCCATGAATTAACTCACTTCTCAGGTAGCTCAGTGGTAGAGCATTGGCCTAGAATGCCAAAGGTCCTGGGTTCAAACCCCAGTCTGAGCATATAATTTTTTCTTCAAATATAATTTGTCCTTCAGTGAGAAGTGTTAAATTAATAATAAAAACATTAAGAGAAGCCCTACTGGCTTTATAAAGTAGTGTTTAAATTCCCAATAAATGTCTTCTTAAACAAGTAGCCGCCATTTGCATGATTGAGCAAATGCTCGTAGCAATCGGGAATTAACAATGTATAAGAGAAAAATTAGCATTTAGATTGGAGTTTCTCAGGTAGCTCGCTAGTAGAGCATTGGCACTGGGTTCAAATCCCAGTCTGAGCATATAATTTTTCTCTTCAAATATAGCTAACATAATTTTTGTACTAAATCTGGTATTTGTGAGAAACTGATGTATTTTTTCATTGAAATATCAATCTCTCAACTTACCTTAATGACTGAAGGACAGCATTCATGAAGCAAGTATTTCCTAAATTTCTTAAGCCTACAACTTTTTTTTCTCGAGATTTTGGACTCGAATTTTTCAGTTTTCCGACACGTTGTCTTTTGTGTTGATGATTCTCTGTACTGCTGCTATCCACAGAATGAGATCTGAAACACAATCCAACAAATATAAAAAAAATATTTATTGACAATCATAAAAATTTGTATCTACCTATCAATCTACAATGGTATAACAGCCCTATGTTGACCATAGCCTCTCCTTTGTTAGGAGTTACTAGACCAAGTTAATTTAGTAACACTTATTTCCCATCAAATGTCATGAATGGTATGTGGTCAACATACTGACCCAATGAGACATCTAGCAGGAAACTAAGTATTACTAGCATGATGAAGGTCCATAAATTTCACTTAAGGTTCTTTCATGAGCCTAAAAATCTTCAGACTCAGGATCCATGGTTTAAAATCAATCCCAGAAGATTTATCCATTGGATTTTTCTATCCTAAAACCCCATTTACCAGTCCAGATTTCAACCCATGATTCTGGGTTCCTTGAGAGACCATAAATGTTTATGTACATAATGTGCAATTTCCTTTAATGATAAAAAGTATTGTTTTAATTTTAATTAAATTCAAGGATTTATATAATCACCATAGTTCTAACTTTAAGCTACTTAAATTGGAGGTGTTATGCATCAACCGGCTATGCACCATTATGTAAGTTTAGAGAAAAATACATAGGTTGTTTCTTTAGTTTTGGCAACTACTTATTTTCTGGATACATAGCATACATACATAGTTGTAACTTTTAGAGGCCTTTGATGTAGTCACCAGCTTGCATACAATGTGTTAGCCGTCGAATGCCGTCGCTACTGCCTAATCTTTGGATGTTGCGTAGAGACTGATAATTGCACTCAGAATGTCGTTCACTGTTCTGAATCTCTTCCCACATAGTGGTTCCTTGAGCTTAGGAATGAGGTCGATGTCGCAGGGACTTATGCCCGGAGAGTGAGGAGGGTTGTAGAGCAACTCCCAATTGCAGCGACTGAACAAATCAGACACCTCTCCTGCTACATACGCCCTTGCATTATCATGCAGAATGATGGGTGAAATAATCATGAAGTGTTGTCGGGTTCTTCTTAATGCTGCTCGCAGAAACTTACAATAGTACTCTGTATTGAAGGTCTGCCTTGGGGAACGACATGTTTTAAGATAACACCATCTCAATTGTAGGCTAGGATTAGCATCGTTTTCACATTTGTAGCGGTCTGCTGAACTATTGTTTTTCTCGGTGACCCTGTATGACGTTTCAGCTGTGGTTGTAACTTTTTGCCCAGGTCTCATTGTACCCGATACATGGATTACATCATACTGCGCAACCTATACGTCATCGCATCTCCATTTCTTCTGTGATCTTAGTGAACAGTGCCAAATTCTCTCCTACCTACCCCCTCCTTTCCTATTACACGCCATGTGCTATCGTGCATACTCCCCTCTCCTAGTGAACTCTCATATAGAGCTGTGCTTTCTAACATCAAACCTTCATCTGTTTATCTACCGTTGGAGTCAGGTTGATACAGATCAGAGGAGCTCGTTCAGTTTATTAGTCCTTTAGGCCAGGGTGGGGCAACAAGGACCGTGTACCCCAACCCTTGGCTGGACTAGTGTGTATGTAATATCGTATGTATGGTTTGTTAATATTGTTTTTTGTATTGATGATCGAGGATAGTACTATTATTTCTTTTGTTAACTTATTTTTAATGTCAAACTATTATCTTTCATTTATTTCATTGTTATATCTGACTGTTTCTTGACTCGCATTAAACTTTAGTTATCTAATTTTAAATCCTTCTGCCTATTGATTTAGTAGCTAGTCTATATCAGATATGAAGGTAAAGTTCCAAAGCTTACTCAAGCGTATGCGAGTTCCTCTTTCCTTAAAGCTTCCACGATTATAGGCTGTGTAGCTTACAACATATTACACGTTTAACAATTCATTAAGGAAAGTTGAATTAATCTTTGTCTTTATGGGCCCGGGCAAAGATATCTTAATTTGAGCAATCTATGTTTTCGACTCAAAGTATTAATCAACAACATTGGTACGATCCAGCACCAACAACACGCGGTGCAATTTCTGGTAGCAGATCGCATGGTATAGGGTTCAGGTCCCGGTGCATCATCAATGGTGATACGTCGTAAGAAGGGCTCTCCTTCCCTCTCATAGTGCTCCAAGTGCATACGAGCAGCTTCATATCGCAGAAATTTCTGCATCAACAATAACTCATGTGGGACCCATCTTGAAGCACGTTTTTGCATCCTAAGGCCGATCTTAAGGATTTGATGCAAAGTCGAAAATGCCAATCCAGTATCTGTGGCTAATTCTCGAATAGTGCAGTTCTGATCCACTTCCACCAATGCGGACACTGCCTGCACGTCATTCTCACTAACCAGTGGATGACCAGATCTAGGCATATGTGACACATTTTCACGTCCTCATCTGAAGGCTTTTACCCACCTTGCCGCTATTCGGTATGCATCTGCACCATAAGCCTCTAGCAAACCTTCATGACACTGTAGTGCGTTTCTGCCTCTAGTACATTCAATCTTCAACCAGATTCTCTGCTCCTGCTTTGAAAACACTGTACTACATTACACTGCGATGTCTAGATCTAAACTGGTAACTTTTGGCTCATTGTTACGTGAGGAGGGGAGGGGGGAAAGGCGAGTCCTTATGCTAGGATGGAGGGGAGGCACTGAAACTACACGTGCAGTAAACAGAATTGTCAACCCTAGTTTTATTTAGATTCCACACTATTGTTGCCAAAACTAAAGAAACAACCCTTGTACTAAGTTATGTAGGTAGGAAATAACACTATGAGATTTATTTTAATTTTGTTGAGTTGTTTCTTGACTCACCTCATACTTCTTAACTCCCTCGCAGATCCGGATTTCGTCACTATATTTGTGACATTCTCAATGCTGTTCACGTTCACAACTGACATCCAATGGTCTCCTCTCCTGCAGACTGACCTCCGTGCCATCTGATGGCTGACCAATGAACTTCCAAATCAATTCCCTCTCCTTATCACCAGTATTTCAAAATTCATAGTTGTGTTTTTATTCTTGCATATGTAATTTTTTTCCCAAATTGTGAGTTCCTTTGGTTTTTCCAATTGTTTAAGTAATTTTGTTTTGGTTTCTATTCTATGTTTTTCTGACCAGGCATGTGCAGCTATTGCAGATTTTTCTGTTTCTCCATTTTTAACATTTCTGAGGTGTTCCTTTAATCTTGTATTTAGATTCCTTTTTGTTTTTCCTATGTATATCCTTTCACAATCTTTACAATTAATTTGATAAATTCCCGATTTTTTGCAGTCTTCAATCACTTCATTTTTGTTGGTTTTTATTAAATTACCTAAACTGTAATCATTTTTCGGTGCTAATTTAATGTTGAATTTGTTGAAGATTTTTTGAAACTTGTCAAATACTAAAAGGTGGTATGTGAACTTCTTGAATTTTTTACCAATATCTTTATCTGTGTGAAGAGTACTTTCATTAATCATTTTTTGATCCTTGAATTTATTTATTTTCTTGTGTATCATCTTTTCTTGAAATCCATTATCTTTTGCAATTTTTATGATGTGTTTTTTCTCTTTATTGTAATTTCTTTGCTCATTATAATTAAGAGAAAAAATACATAATAAAAATTGCAAAGGATAATAGATTTCAAGAAAAGATGATACACAAGAAAATAAATAAATTTAAGGAACAAAAAATGATTAATGAAAGTACTCTTCACACAGATAAAGATATTGGTAAAAAATTCAAGAAGTTCACATACCACTCTTTAGTATTTGACAAGTTTCAAAAAAATCTTCAACAAATTCAATATTAAATTAGCACCGAAAAATGATTACAGTTTAGGTAATTTAATAAAAACCAACAAAAATGAAAAGATCGAAGACTGCAAAAAATCAGGAATTTATCAAATTAATTGTAAAGATTGTGAAAGGATATACATAGGAAAAACAAAAAGGAATCTAAATACGAGATTAAAGGAACACCTCAGATATGTTAAAAATGGAGAAGAAGAAGAAAACAGAAAAATCTGTAATAGCTGCACATGCCTGGTCAGAAAAACATAGAATAGAAACCAAAACAAAATTACTTAAACAATTGGAAAAACCGAAGGAACTCACAATTTGGGAAAAAATTTACATATGCAAGAATAAAAACACAACTATGAATTTTGAAATACCCGGCGGTGATAAGGAGAGGGGATTGATTTGGAAGTTTGTCGGTCAGCCATCAGATGGCGCAGAGGTCAGTCTGCAGGAGAGGAGGCCATTGGACGTCAGTTGTGAACGTGAACAGCATTGAGAATGTCACAAATACAGTGACAAAATCTAGATCTGCGAGGGAGTTAAGAAGTATGAGGTGAGTCAAGAAACAACTCAACAAACCCTTGTACTTTTAAAGTTTAAGTCAATCTTCACTATTTATTATAGCACCAAACTAACAAATACTGGATATTGCAAGTTATTTTCCTTGTTTGACAATTATGCATCAACAATCTAAGAGTGGAAATATTTGGCGCTTAGCTGCATGATGCAAAATTTAGTTTAACATTTATGACGATCTGATTTCATAGCCATTTGTTGCAAAACACAGAATCTCTGATAGGACTGATGGCATTTACATTTTTCTTTAATAATACAGCTATATTTTAATATTTGGCACTAAAAGTGTGCGTACACTTACTCATAAGACGGTGCAACAGATGGCATCAAAATATCAATTTATTTAAAAGTAGCGTTTTGCTGATTGGTGAATAACATCATCCTATTAATAAAACAACATAAATACACACATAAAAATGTCTGTAAGTCATTATATTGTCAACATTAATTAATTTTATGAACATTCTACAATGGTATAACAACCCAATGTTGAACCTTAGCCTCTCCTTTGTTAGGAGTTACTAGACCAAGTTAATTTAGTTATTACTTATTTTAGGAATTCTCACTATGAGGTATATTCATTAAGGTAGAATTTTTTATCACTCACTTCATATTGTTCTTCTTATTTGACTATAAACTAGTTTCGGAACATAGTTTCTGTTCCATCCTCAGTATTGTCACGACTGTTGTTCTGTCGTCTTGAAGTATGAATAAGTAATTATAAGACATATCAAGTCTAAATAGGAAACACGAGCTTCAAGACGACAGAACAACGGTCGTGACGATACTGAGGATGGAACAGAAACTATGTTCTGAAACTAGTTTATAGTCAAATAAGAACAACAATATGAGGTGAGTGATAAAAAATTCTACCTTAATTTAATTATGTTTATTTCCCAAAGATGTTATGAATGGTATACGGTCAACAAACCTACCCAATGAGACATCTAGTAGGCAAATAAAGTATTACTAGGTGATGAGGTCAGTGAATTTTGCTTAAAGCCTTTTTATTCAGGCCTAAAAATCTTCAGATTCAAGATCTATGGCTTAATGTCCCTCCTGGAGAACTTGTTCCTTGGATTTTTCCATCTAAAAAAAAAATCATTGACCCTGACTGGCTTGAACCCCCGACCTTCAGGACCAGATGCAAGGATCATACCTACTAGTCCACTGTGGCTGAACCCATAAACATTAATCTGTAAATATAATGGAACATATTTTTTTTTGCTTCTTCTGTAAAATATATGAAATGACCGATTAAATTGATGCCGGATGTGTGATTTACCTTTTTCTCGATCTAGGTCTGAGAGTCCGTACATTTTCCTGAATCTCTTTCGTGAGACACTCGCTTTTCCAAGATCCCTGATCATCATCTTCAGTTCCATTGCTTCCAGTCACACTGGTTTCGTCAGCCGGGTATAAACTTTGCCGCACTCGCTCCAGCGCTCCACATTGAGTATCATTTGTTACATATTCATCACATCTATAACTGAAAAATATGTTGTAGAATAAGTTAAATGTTTTATTTCATATATCAGACATTTTTAACTTTTTACTATTCAACTGCCAAAATCACAATGCATCTCCCTTGTCAAAAGTGAAATACATCAACAACAAAAAAATGTATGTCGCTAAAAAAAGTTTAAAATCAGAAATGCTGACCACTAATCCATGAGGGTGTCGTATCTTTGTAAAATTAAAAGTTAGAATATTCAACATGAATGTGAAATCTTTTTTCTTTACAGGTATAAAACATGGAAAGCAATGAGCTTAACTGTAAAGAAACTACAAGTATTTACTATAGATGTTTGGGAATACGATGGCCAAGGAATGACCTCTGGAAAACAACCAACCAACAAGAAGTTGGGAAAGCAGTCTAATATAGAAAATGGAATTGAACAGGACATGTGATGAGGAGAGAAATGGAATCCCAAAGATCAACAGAAGAATACACAGACCAAAAATCACATGGTATAGTATCAGGTACTGCGACCCTTGGGACCAGAGGCAAGAAACTTAACCCCTAGATCACCGAGGCCAATAATTATAACGTAATATAGAGCCTACAATAACATATTTTTGAGGATAAAACAAAATATATGAGAATATCAAGAGTAGAAGTAAATCCAATCTCATATATAGTCCTAGATGGTCAGTAAGTTGATAGTATTAACCCGTCAGCGTGGAGCGACGTGACGTGTACGCAAGTTGAATTCTTCACCCAATGCGGAACGATGTGACATGTACGCTAGCTACACGCACTGCTTTAAACTGTAATTATGACCTTTGTGTTTACATTAACTATTTACCGTTTATACAAATTTTATGTAGAGACTTCAAAGTTTATATTAGTGCATATATTAACTGATTACGGCCCTCAGTAACAAGTTAAAATAATTTTATATTTGCATTTATTCTTGCGGTCTCTGACATTTTTCTTAAATTTATAACTTGATAAAGGATTTCTTATAAAACTAAATTAGCCTTTTTTTGTAGATTAGCTTGTCTATCAAATTGAATCTATTTTCAAATCTCTTCATTTTTAATAATAATGTCGCAAAATTCAGTATATATAAAGACCCAACAAAGTTATTTCCGATTTACGTTACAGTACAGGACCACAACAGTAAATTTCAGATATATATATATATTTCAAATGACGATATCCTTACATTATGGAAAGGTAGTTAGTCTACAATTCAGTCAGTATCTAAAAGGTAAAGTGGTCCACTACAGACCTTAGAAGGTTCTTGGGATATTAGGAGTTAAGGCTCCCACTTTTCTAAACTATCGGTACTTGATGTAAGCCGAGTACTTATTTCTGTCTGACGGCCCATAACAAGCATCTGGTACTCATTTCAGTTAGAGGCTGAGTCAACCCCGGGTTCACGGTGCCGCCTGAAGGTTTGGTTCAGTTTAAAAATCCTGATCCACCGGGACTCAAACCCTCGATCTTCCGGCTTGTAGCATGTGATCTTTTAAGTCCACACCTCCGGGCGAAACTATTATAGTCATATTTCATGGAAACCAGAAGAAAGGCATTGAAATTTAGGGTTGATGAAGGTCTTAGTACAACAGGTCTAATGTGTAGAAAGACCATTTTTTGAAGGCACACGACCTAAAATAATGTTTCCAAAGTGTTAGAAAGACACATTTGGAGAAGGCTGCCCCCCCTACAAGAAAGAAGGTCAGCGCATAGAAGCAATGTGTTTGTAATAAACATGAACAAAGTAAACACAAGGGGAAAAAAATACACTTATTGTTGCCCGAGTGTCAAACAGCTGGTTTACATTTTGAAGATTTATCACACCAATTTTTGAAGTTCATACTTTTTTTTTCAAGACCCTTTTCTTTGTGTAAATATTTCGTTTTGTTGTTAGGTAAAGCCGGTTCTCTGAATTCTTCAAAGAATCCCTAGTGCAATACACTGTGTCACTTATGTGAGAAGTTTACAAAAAGGACCTATTTCAACTGTGGCACAACAACCATAAATAAGTCTGCAAAAAACGCAGAGATGTTACGTGAGAACCGTAACAAATTTAATTATTTAAATATTATATTAAGGGTTCACCATAAACGAATTCCAAAAACATTTAAATTACTCAAGATATATCAATTTAAATGCGTTATTGGAATACTGGCACTGAGCGGCTGAGTTTAAATACCGGTGAACTTCCTCCCACATCAGAGTATTCTCGGCCATTAAATCCATCCACTCTGAAGGGTTAAATACCTGGGTTCTCTAATTACCTCAAAAAATGAATCAAAGGATTACAATGGACAATATATGCTTCCATGCATTAAAACAAGTTTATAAGTCAAGAACAATAAGTAGGATAGCAAAAACTAAACATATGAAACAAACATAGTTATGTTTGGAAGCGAAACATGGACATTATCAGAAAAATGTAAGTGCACATTAAATACATGGGAAAGAAAAATATTAAGGAAGATATATGGATCCATACAGGAACTAGATATATGGAGAATTAGAACAAACCAGGAATTAAAAGAATTATATAGGGATTTAGATCTGGTAGGAGATATTAGAAAAAAGAGACTGGAATGGGTAGGACATGTGTTGCGGATGGAGCAAGAAAGATTTTAGAAGGGAAACCAGAAGGAAGAAGAAAGGTTGGAAGACAGAAACTAAGATGGTTAGATAAGGTTGAGGAAGATTTAAGACAACCGAAGGTTAAAGAGATAGAAAGTTAGGAATAAAGAAGAATAGTCAGATGTTATGAAGGTGGCCAAGGTTCTTAGAGGACCCTAGAGCCAAAGGAAGAAGAAGGACATATTTTAGGAACTTTTTTCCAAATTTCTTTTGCCTGCCATAAAATATTTGGCACCTCCCTATGGAGGTCTTGAAAACCCCTATTATATGCTATAAAAATTATGGATAGATTAAAAAAATTAAATTGTTATATGAAAAATATAAAATTAATTTTGCATCACTAAACATAACAATAAAGAGCTCTCTGATACTTACCAATAGACTGCAAGATTTATGCATTGCATGCATACTGTATGATTATCATGCTCTTTTGAATGATCTTGTGCGTGACCGTTAATATAACGTCCACAGTGCACCATTCCACAATTGAGACACACCCAGGGATCTTGTGAGTTTGAGCAAACTGGAAAACACACGACAATTAACAAACATAAAACTGTGCTAATTTCTCAACATCAGAGATTATAACATAACAAATTAAACTGGCAAATAACACACAATCGAAGAACAATTTAATTCTAGCTGTACCTCTACATCTCACTATTCCTCATTCTTCCTTGTTTCAGCTTCCCAACTCTGGAATTCCCTGTCCTCTATATCAAAGATGGCTAATTTAAAAACATTTAAAAAACAAGCTTACTGAGCACTTTGTTAGAGAATCTATAGGGTGTAACGAAAAGGTATGGCCAAACTTTCAGGAAACATTCCTCACACACATAGGAAGAAAATATGTTATATGGACGTGGGTCCAGAAATGCTTGATTTCCATGTTAGAGCTAATTTTATTATCTATCTTTCTAAATTGTGTTAATCATTAACATTTCTTACATGAAATGTTCAAAATACCCTATGGGTTGTTTCATTAGAATGTACTGTAGTTCTTAGGTTCGCCGCCAGTATCTTTTTGTTCCAATTAAACAATGGTAAAGTTGACTGCATTCATGCGACTAACTTCATTGCTCTACAGTACTAACATCAAGCACGTAGCATCAACTGTTTAGTGTTCATCACTAACTTCGTTTCCTGTACAGTGCAATGGTATTTTCAAATTCAGGGTTGGCAGGCAGGTAGAGGTGGACTAATTCCTTGGCCTCCACACTCTCCCGACATAAACCAACTAGTTGATTTGTGGGGGCATTTGAAAGCTCTTGTCTACACAACCCCGATACCAGATTTAGAGATTCTTCATGCCCATATTGTGGAAGACTGAAACAACATGCAATTCTCCAGGGATACATCAGCACATTGGCGGGTTGATGAATGTATCCTCGCTAACAGAGGGCATTTTGAACATTTAATTTAAGAAAGTGTTTGATGTAATGCTGTTACATTCTGTTTCCCATGATTAATGTGATTATGAAGAAAATCAATAAAATGAGCTCTAACATGGAAATCAAGCTTTTCAGGACACATGCCCATATAACATTTTCTTTCTCTGTGTGTGGGGAATGTTTCGTAAAAGTTTTCCTGTATCTTTTTTTGCTACACCTTGTATATAAATATGATGGTCAACTTTGCTCCTAAAACATAGTCTGGTACTTATTTACATTTGAGAGTAAGGGATTAAATGCCACCAAAAGGTTTAGGCCAGTTTAAAAATCTTGACCTCATTAGGACTAAAAATACTCTACCTTCCTGCTTATAGCATACTGTCTTAACCAACGGCATACTTCCTGTATGTTTCTACTATTTCGTTCATAATAACTAGATTGTCTAGGTTCTAAACAAGATGATGTAATGTGGAATATTATATTGAAGCCTTCAGTGTCTTCCTGTATCTATATTTATGATGTTTCAGTGAATGGAATTCTTCCTTTGCTATAGCTTTCAGTACAATCAGGTACCTGAGTTTCTATTTTTTTTCTTTTCACAATTAACAATAATTGAAAAAATATTATCATACAGAGTATTTTAAATTACATTCCACTTATAAAAATCACTCTTAAATTAAGAGGTAATTTTACATAAAAAAATTATAAATGTGTAATGATAATTTTTCATACATGATAAGGAAGTTTGTAATTTGTGGATAAATATAACGTGGGGCAAGGATTTTGATGCATTTGCATCTTTATTTCTATGAGGACTATACAATGCTCAGTTAATTATAAATGTGTTTTGGCAAAAAAGGAATTTAAACAGGCAACTTTGTGGTTGAATTTATTTGCATTTTATGTTGACTTTTTGGGAAATTGCATTTTTTGTGGATTTTTTAGCATATTGGTTCTTATTTCAACCACTCGAACATCCTATTTAGCAGTTTTATGTGTTTTCGCAAAGAAATACACATTTTTAAAAATACAATTTACTTTTACCATCTCTAAAAAATTGACTTGAATTTCATTGTCTAACTGCATCACTTGTTATTCTGACCAATCAGATCACTTTTGATGTGCTGTCTGTCTTTAATAGCTGATGTTGTGTAAGGTGAAAATTTTTCTGTCGGAAAACTACCAGGGGACTTACAAACCAGTAACAAAGTTTATTTTAAATATTCACCTTTAGTATTGGTAGATGGGAATATAATGGTACTGTACATCAACTGTATGTAGACTTCAAAAAAGCATATGATTCAATTAAGAAGGAGAAGTTATATATTATCCTGCTGGAGTTCGGAATTCCTAAAAAGTTATAGACTTATACGAATGTGTCTAAATGGCACAAAGATTAGGGTGCGTGTAGGAAAACAGTTTTCAGACACCTTTGAAATCCAGAACGGGTTGAAGCAAGGAGATGCACTATCTCCTCTACTATTTAATTTTGTACTAGAGCATGCCATCAAATCTTTAGATGATGAGAAAGGCCTACAACTCAATGGTATTAATAAGCTGTTAGTTTATGCTGATGATGTAGTACTATTGGCTGATAGCGAGGAGATACTAAAGGACAACATGCACACACTATTGAGTAACACTGGAAGTAAATATCAATAAAACTAAATATATGGTCACACGTAGAAATACATTATATAATGGAAATGGACAGCTAATGACAAATGAGGGAAAATTTTGAGGAAGTGGCTGAATTCAAATACCTAGGAACAATAATCACAAATAGGAATGAGATGCACAAAGAAATTAAACATAGGCTCAATTCTGGAAATGCATGCTATTATGCATTGCAGAGACTTTTGATGTCCCAACTCCTTTCAAAAAATGTTAAACTGAAAATATATAAAAATATTATTCTACCAGTTATATTATATGGGTGCGAAACATGGACTCTTACTTTAAGGGAGGAAATGAGATTACGAGTTTTTGAGAATAAAGTTCTTAGGAAAATTTTTGGACCAAAGAGAGATGAACAGACAGGTGAATGGAGAAGACTGAATAACAATGAACTACATGGTCTTTATAGGAAGCCAGATATAATAAGAACAGTTAAGTCTTGTAGACTGCAATGGGCAGGACATGTTTGCGCATATGGGGAGTGAAAGATGTGCATGGAAGCTTCTCGTAGGAAAGCCAGAGGGAAAACGTCCAGTTGGTAGACCAAGAATGAGGTGGGAGAACAACATTAACTATGATTTGAGGGAAGTAGATTATACAGGGAATGATTGGAAAGCATTAGCTCAGGATAGGGATGTATGGAAAGCTTATGTCCGTGCGGCCATGAACCTATGGGTTCGATAGTGCCAGTGAGTAAGTAAGTAAGTATTGGTAGAAGTGGAAAGGAGTTTGTCATTGTTAAGAGATAATTGACAGTTTTTTTCTTTTGACCAACTACAGCAGTTTGTTGTGCATTGCAATGCAGGACTAAAAAAAAAAGTGAACATCTTGTATTTACCTGCAAATGTGAATTTTATAAATCATATTGCATTTTTTGTAATTGTTAGTGCATTATTCCATTTTTATAATGCATTTTCTAGTATTTTATTGTGCATTAAAATCCTTGCCCTATATATGAGAAAGTGCTGCCATGTCACACAGCAGGCCCGGGTTCAATTCCCAGTCAGGACAAGCTCCTGGATGAGGGTTTTTTGGGGTTTTTACTCACCTGTATGACAATGTCAGGAAGCTTAAGGCCTAATGGTCCCAAAAATCATCCGGCCATCATCATCATCCTTCACTGGTGTGGAAAGCAACGGGAAGATACCACACCTATAATTTCCTAGTAAAGCTGCAAAGCATAGCATGAAAATGCTATGATTGCAGTAAAAGACCTGTCCTTGAGCAGAATTACTATGGATGGATAGGTATATGAGCAAAAGGAAAAAAAATGTAATTACATGTAAATCCTAGCCTTAGTCAATCTTTCAAATTAACTATCATAGAATTACTTCCAATTCCACAGCACAATAGTCCTAGAAGATCCTTGATCTACCAGTGGGCTATTGACCTCATGTCCACATCATCCAGCCAGTGTAGGGGTGACATGTGGCCAGCATGTTAGTTTTCTCAACCTGGATTGTAGCTACACAAATTCCTTGAGATGCTGGGTGGGCGCCGGTCCCTCACTAGCTGAAATTCTATGAGATTTCTTTTTCCATGGGGACTCATGTAGCTCTGCGCAAAGGCATGATGCCTTAAACAACTCGGCTGTGGTGTGGGACTCAATAATAATTAATCTGCGTGAACATATATATATTTTTTATCTCCACTTCTTCTGTAGCACAATGTCATGGATCTGTATGCAGGGAGCTGGAATTCTAAACCCGAGTCTCCCTGGATCTGGTCAGGACCACTGCCAAAGACAGCATATGTCAAGTAATATACATATCCAGATGCAAGGTAAGGCAAAGTGATTCCACTACAGACTGTAGAGATAGTAGGAGATTATGGCTCCCACCTTTTTAGGCATTACCATCACCAGAATCGGAAGCTGTGGGCTAATAACCTGCACTTCTTAAATTTCATTATTAAAGAAACCAAAATGAAAGCTAGCCGGCAGAACACTATGATGACAAAGTCAGAAATTAGACAAAAAACAGAATCTTGTGGTATGCTTTCACAAATGCCCTATGCTTCCAAGAGGACTCTGACTGGAACTACTACTATTACCACCTGCCTAGACAATCACCATGAGATGTTTGCCCTATGCTTCCAAGAGGACTCTGACTGGAACTACTATTATTACCACCTGCCTAGACAATCACCATGAGATGTTAACTGCATTGTCAGTCCTGCATGATGCCGGAATGTTTTAGGCCAGTTTAAAAATCCAGATACCATTGCGTATTGAATCTCCGCCTTATAGCATATTGACTTCAACTACAGTACTGCCCAGTTCTGGTAACTGTAGACGTCTTGATGAAACCAAAGGCGCGTGGCAGGATGGAACATTACTGGGTGGGGAGAAAATTAATAGCCGTACAAAAAAACATTTTCTTAGTAATAATGATAATTGAATAAATTATTATAAAAAACAACACTATTCTATAATAAAGACTACAAACTTATCAGACATCAAAACTATTCACTAACACAGAACTAGTAGATAAGAAAATGCAACATGTAGTTACTATTATGTTTTCAAAACTGAGAGTAGTTACTGGCAGTACTTGTAACTTGCCCCTCCCCCTTTCCTTTCCACACCATACACCATAGATTCCTCAAATGCAGGTAAAGATGTCAGAATTGCACAGTATGCCCCCTCAAGAATGTCAAGTATTTTAAAACACCATAAAATATTATTTACGTTAAAAGATAATTGTTAGCCAACAGAACAAGGAAGACACAGGCTCTTCTTCTCCCTCTCTCTAGGCTTTCCTGTATTGTTCTCTTTCCAATTCTTAATTCGCATTTTTTGTGAGACAACTTCAGCTCCCGTAGCCATTTTTTTCTTGGTTTTCCTTACTTTCATGTTATAATTATTTATATTTATAAACAGGTTTAGGATGTAATAAAACATCTTCTTGTGCACAAAGCTTTTTAAATTTTTAGCTTCTTTTTCCATTCTTCTGTATCTTCCCATTCCAATTCTTCCAGACCTATCTCCCTCATACCTCTTCTTATATCATTCTTACTTACTTACTCACTCACTGGCACTATTGAACCCGTAGGTTCATGGCCGCACGGACATAAGCTCTCCATACATCCCTATCCTGAGCTAATGCTTTCCAATCATTCCCTGTATAATCTACTTCCCTCAAATCATAGTTAATGTTATTCTCCCACCTCATTCTTGGTCTACCAACTGGGTGTTTTCCCTCTGGCTTTCTTACAAGAAGCTTCCATGCAAGTCTTTCATTCCCCATACGTGCAACATGTCCTGCCCATCGCAGTCTATGAGACTTAACTATTCTTATTATATCTGGCTTCCTGTAAAGACCATGTAGTTCAATGTTATGTAGTCTTCTCCATTCACCTGTCTGTTCATCTCTCTTTGGTCCAAAAATTTTCCTAAGTACTTTATTCTCAAATACTTGTAATCTCCTTTCCTCTCTTAAAGTAAGAGTCCATGTTTCGCACCCATATAATATAACTGGTAGAATAATTGTTTTATATATTTTCAGTTTAACGTTTTTTTGAAAGGAGTTGGGACATCAAGAGCCTCTGCAATGCATAATAGCATGCATTTCCAGAATTGAGCCTATGTTTAATTTCTTTGTGCATCTCATTCCTATTTGTGATTATTGTTCCTAGGTATTTGAATTCAGCCACTTCCTCAAAATTTCCCTCATTTGTCATATCCATCTAATTAAATCTAGGTTATAATTATTTTTCTTCAAAAAACATTAAACTTAAAATATATAAAATTGTTATTCTTCCAGTTATATTATATGGAAGTGAAACATGGTCTCTAAGGGAGGAGACAAATTATGAGTATTTGAGAATAAAGTTCTTAGGAAAACTTTTTGACCAAAGAGAGATAAACAGACAGGTGAATAGAGAAGACTGCATAACAGTGAACTATACAATCTTTGTGGGAAACCAGATATAATAAAACCAGTTAGGCCTCGTAGACTGCAATGGGCAGGACATGTGGAAAGAATTAAAGATGGATCTGGAAACTTCTTATAGGAAAATTAGAGCAAAAGCTTCCAGTTGGTAGACCAAGAATGAGGTGGGAGAATAACATTAATCATGATTTGAGGGAGGTGAATAACATGGGGAAGTATTAGCTCAAGGATAGGGATGTCTGGAGACCTTATGTCCACATGATTAAGAAACATCTGGTTTCGACACACTTAATATGTTTGTTAGAATTTTCTTATATATCCTTTCTTTGAAGATGTCCTAACCAGTTCAGTGTTAATGTTTTATAAATTTAACCATATATTCTGCACTACATAACTGGATTTTATCGTCCAAGTTCATGAACAGGGCCATAGATTTTTTAAATAATGTTTCTTTCTAATAGTCTAAAGAGCTCTGGCCAACATTAACTCAAGATATTTCCTGCACTCATTTTGTTGGAGGCTGAGTTGGCTACTTTCATTCTAGACATGAATAAAAATCTCCATCCCTTCATTAACCTGGGTCATCCAACCCACATCTTCCTCAATAATGAACTGTATTTTACTTCATTCTTTCAAGGAAAACTTGTCCCAACATCCAATAGGCCTAATAACAAAACAATATGGATTTTGTCTTGTTTTATGATTCAGGAAAGTTTCAAGTGGAACACTAAACCAATCATTGGCAACCAAGATATTAATAGGCCTATTGATTCTGCAGTTTTGGATTTTGTGATCTATTTTTGTGTATAACTGTACAGCCTACAGATTGATTCATAATCAGATTATAGGGAATTTCCTAACTGTGTCCTGCTTGATGTCAATCGTATTTATAAATGAATACTATCTGAGTACATATAAGAATGCCTTCTACCCCCACATCATATTTCCGTAACAATATTTGATATCAACAGCAGCATAAATAACAAAACTGCATATTCTAGAAAATCACCCATTGAACCCATCTATCGATTCTGTAACCCAGAGTTGCCACATAATCTCAAATACAATTTACACAACTGTGAACTAATCAAACTTTGGCTAAACTAGTTTAACAACATGAAGCTTCAACTGTGTCCTATATTATCATAATCTACTTCATGTGTACCATAGTTATAACTTGAAAACCAGTTATATCTGGATGTACATCTTGGCATAAGAAACTCATAGGTTCAATGCCAGATTTACTAAAGCTCATGATTTACCATATCATGAGGTTAGAACCATAGCGTTCTATTTATTTTTTTGGCTATTACATGCCACCATACCTCTGTGCATATTCGATTGGAGAATAAGTGTCTGTTAACATCATGTTAGCCAATGTGATAACATATGTTCCTGCTAGTGCCAAATGTCAACATGTTTACTCACATATAAGGGGATTCTATCCCACAAATCCACCACTACATTAGATAAAGTGAGAAAATGGGTATGTTAGTGTTAGTTTGGGGAAAAAATTAGGGTGAAAAAATGAATGAGTCAGTGTATACACCAGATTGGTTTAGCATTCACTTGTATGTTACTGGGTTTGTGGCTACACTGTCTGAGCAATGGCTAATACATATTTTATACATTGTGAATTTGGTGATATTAGGTTACTTTAAGCTCAATTTCTCACTTCATTTTATGGCATTTTTCACATTTTTTTTAGGAAAAATCAACATTAGGCCTATACATTTTTCTCAGATAATTAATCATATACTGCAACAATAAATTGTCTTTCTGCAGGTCAATAATCACTATACACACCTACCTACTTTTCTAAACTTTAAATTGCTCTCCTAAAAAATTTAAGTCAGATAAACCTTAAGGTTGTAATCTCATGATATCCTTCATTTAACAAAACTAAAATAGAGACATTTAATTATGTTTTATTTGTAGTTTATTCTGTATCTTGCAGGCTGTATGTTTTACCTACATATTGTGCACAGGATAGGCAACATCTTTATTGTAAATATCCTAGATTGTAAATCTGCAATTATGACAAATTATCTAAATGAAATATACAATTTTTTTGGCTCATGAAAAAAAAAGCCCAACATTAATTATTAAATGGACATAGATATATTTCTAAAAGTGTATGAAATATATCTTAAATGCCTGCATTTATTTTTATGAAGCCTAACTTCAAAACTAGCAATAGGCCTACTTATTAAGGACTTTTGGCATATAGACTAATAAATCAGCATTATACACAATACTTTCGTATACTATTGTAAAGCTAATACTACAAACAACGTAGTAAGAAAGGAATTATCTGAGACGAATGAATGTTTTTTTTCATACACAGGACAAAAAATCAATAAACTTTAGACTAGGTACAAAAGAACAGCTGATGGGTATGAGAGCATCAGACAACACGAAATTATAGAATAAAATACATTTAATGAATGTAAAAAAAATGAATTAAAATAAATGGCCTAAATAAATAAATCTGCAACATGCCTATTACAATAATTAAATAGCATTTATTGTTGGCTTCAAGTACCGACTGTACAAAACAATGTTAGGTTATGTGTACTATTTCTTATATAAACTACAAAAATTAAAACATATTTTGCATCAAATTAAAATATATTTTTTCTGTCTATGCACAACAATGTAAAAGTATGAATATTTAAATTTTGCAACAATGAATCATATACCGCAATTTATAATAATCCAAAGGGAGAGTATTTGGGCCCTGTTAAATTAAGAATTTCATCATATTTTTATTTTAGAATGTGAATTTTAAAACAAAAAATGCCTACTTGGACGAAATTAACGAAGGGCACTTTACATTTGGATCTACACTTACCTGCGCAATGCCATTCCTTTGTGACATCGGGATTTTCTTTTCGAAGATTATTTTGTATTTTTACGCTCATTGCGAGATGCGGACACTCCATTTCTAAATTGAATTATATAAGATTCATAAAATTCGTTATACTATTAATATAATGTTTAATCACACTATAAGATATTCTGACGACTTCCCTGTTCCCCATCCAATCTCAACCCAAACTACGGGTCACAACACTCGAGCTCCGGAACCTGTGTGTATCCTTGCGCGTTGCCAAAATCGTCTGCATAGATAGGCCTATATAATAATATATGAATTAACGTATAAAATAACTTATTAAATCATGCACAAAGTAACAATTAAATTATTCTCATTATTACACAATGTCAACAGCCCCCTCCCAATTCCGATAAATAAATCAATACATGGTTTTACGGAACAATCACCTAATACTACATAAACACTCTCAAGGTCTATGGACTCCCGTTCTTGACATTTGTTATGGTTAATATATTTTACATCTTCTTGAATGGAATTTTTGAAGATTCTCAGCGGACTTTACTGTAAGTTTCCTCTACTATTTCGAAAATTTAAATTCTCATTTAAAAAATGAAAAAAATATTGTAACTTCTGATTTCAGAATACAAATTATTAAAATTAGTTTAATATATGGTCTTTACGTTGTAAGAAATTGATAGGCATAACATTCTTAATAAATTGGCTATATACATATATACACACACTTTTCAGTCTGTCAATAACATAACCCTACTTCCATAATTCAAGGTATAGTTTTCATAACTAAGGGACTTTTAAACTTGAACTGATTTTTCACAACACTTAATCATGGAGCAATTTGATGAAACTTTCATTATCACTTACCTTTTACTAAATCACATCACCTTATATTCCTATAAGAGTGGAATTTCTTTAATCCCTAGAATTCCTGCGAGATGGGACTTTTTTTTATTAGTTCAAGACTAAGAAATCTTAAAACATGATTGACTAAAATTTAAGCTAACCAATAACCTAGCTAGAAAACAAAAAGACAAATATAAAGTTGGGATATTTTTGTTCAGATATTTAAATTTTATACCAACATGCATGTTAGGAAAGGGTTATATGGAGAGGTTATGTCCATACGGCCATGAACCTACAGGTTCAATAGTGCCAGTGAGTTAATGCAAAGTAAAAGCTCAAATATTGTCAATAATAATTGAGAGAGCCACCTTAAAATTAAATACTTTAGTAACAATTCATTACCACCAATATTTAACATTGTTCACTGGGTAGTTCAAATTATACTTGAAGAAAAAATGTCACGTCTGGGCTGGGATTTGAACCCAGGACCTCTAGTTTGTACATTTAGCACTTTGCCAGTTATCTTAAGGTCTGCAATCTAAACAAAATGTTATAACAATTTCCAAGAGCGCAAAATGCTACAAACCCTCGTTTGACCATCAAATGACATCTTATTCAAGAAGACTTCAAATTAACTTAGATTCTTTATATTGTTCATTCATTATAATATACTTATGGAATAACTATTTAATCAAATCTTATAGATATATCAAATGACAGAAAAATCATCTCCTGACATTTTGTATACCTGGAAAGTCTGTAAAGGCATAGAGTAAATGAAACAAATTTGATAGATTCAATATGTATTTTATTTATTTAAGAACATAGTTTTACAAATTTATGTACGCCGACCAAAAGACTGTGTTGCAGGTTGCGTAAGCTGCAGACCAATAATGTTGTTGAAGTCCTGAAACACAAAAGATCAACTTTAATTATAAGGCACAGATCTACACTTTAGATCACTGATTGCAAGTTGACAGCAAGTATTAAATGCAGACTGTTCATCCAACATGAGACAGTGCCAAAGGACTGAATGACAGACAAAAGAAGGGTGGAGGATTTTTCTTCATTTATTCATGTCCAACTAATTCTAAGGCCACTCAACACCTATAAAATGAACACTGGAAACAATGGCCACAACTAGTCACCATTATTTTTATTTATAGTATTCTGACCTAGGGCAGGTCCTTCACTACAATTGTAGCATTATCATGGTATGTTTTGCAGCTTTACTAGGGAATTATAGGTGTGGTAGCTTCTTGTTGTTTTCACACTGGTGGATAAGGATGATGATGGCTAGATAATGTCCAGGGACCGTTTGGGCCTCAAAGCTTCCTGACACTTGTCTTAAAGGTGAGAGAAAAAACAAACAAAAAAAACGCCCTGGTAGCTTATTCCGATCGTGGGAAATAGAACCTGGGCTCACTGCATGACAAGGCAGCACACTACCTTGAGATCACAGTGGTGGATCTAGTCACCATATCTCTAATAATGACTGAATAATGCAGATCCTTGTATCCACTTCCCCATTGGCTTTTAGGTCTCCTTGATATACTTTGAAAAAAAAAAAGTATTAAAAATTATTCTGAGGTGACCATTTGGTCCCAAGGAATGGAGGAATTTACAACAAACAACTCCTTTTCTCTTCAAATATAATTTATCCTTCAATGAGAAGTGTTAAATTAATAATAAAATCGTCAAACAACTCCTTAATTTATATATTTGTCTCCATGGTGTCATGGTCCACGAAGGGCCAGAGCCTGCTGTATATCAAAGCCCATTCTCTTCTATCTTGAATCTTTCTCCTCCATCCTCTTATTCCTAACTCTCTCATATCCTCCAACCACTTTTTCTCAGTCTTCCCATGCATCTTCTTCCACCTGGTTTCCCTTTGCTTATTTTTTGTAGTATAGATCATTCCTCACTTCTTTCCACATGTCCCGCCCATTATTCCCATAATTTGGGGACTTCCATTCAGTTCATAAGAGTTTTTTGTTACTTCTAATTTCCCATTCTCCATTTTCATATTTAGGTCCATAAATCCTTCATAATATCTTCCTTTCCCGTGCTGCAATTTTAAGTTCATCACTCATTAACAAACACTAAGTTACTTTATTAAGTTATGTAGATAGGAAATAACACTATGAGGTTCTTTAATATTGTTTATTATTTCACTCACCTCATAATTATGAAGTATGAGGTGAGTGAAATAATAAACAATACTAAGTTACTTATTTTAAGAATCCACTCTGAGGTATATTCATTTAGGCAATTTTTTTATGAGGTGAGTAATACAACTTTTACCTAAACATCAAGTTTCTGCTCCTTATGATACCATCGGTTTAATTATTGTTGTGTATATATTCTTCTTTCAATTTTTTTGAGAGTTCATAGATCACAAAAGAGGGAGTAAAGCCCAATAACATCTATTATCCATTTGTACTATTTTCTGTTATCCGTCACTAGCTTTTAATCTTGTTCAATCCTACCAAACCTTAATATTTATCTCGCTCTTTTTCATGCTTCATTTCAACCTCTCTTATCTAATATTATATCCTAACTGGCCCGAATCATCCACCATAGTCTAGTGGTTATGTTCCTTGCCTGTAGTCTCAACAGGGTCGATGGATTTTAGGATGCAAAAATTCAAGGGACAAGTCCTCCGGGAGGAACTATAAACTGTGGGTTCTGAGTCTTGTCATTCTTTCTTCTCTTCATTAACACACTTCACACTACATAAACATACACTCATTCTTTTCTCCTCTCTGCACACAATAGAAGTATACATCATCTATGTAAAATGGTCTGCCAAAGTGGTGCATAAATCGAAAATAGATCACATTAATGTCATCTATACCCTCAGCATGTAACCTGAAGTATGTAAAGTGGAGTGGGGGCTTTAGAAGACATAAGTTTTGGGTCGAGTTTTTATTTAGATAAGGAACTGTTGGCTGATCCCTTGAGCAATGGGATCTCTTATTATGAAGATAGCGAATGGAAATGCTTGATTTCTAATAGCAGATTTCTCCCCTGGCATTCCAATAAAGTTGCACAAAGTTGTTGGTATTATTTATTTTTTCACGTTTGAGTTTTTTGTTCATTACTGTAGTTGTTTGGTTACATTACATAGTGGTTGCTCTGGAAGATTTTTATTTTCTATGTAGATGGGCTACGAGTCAGTCATGACTGGTATTCAGTTGGAAGATTGTTGATTCTTTTCTTGGTTTGATTTTGTTGGTATCTGAATGGAAATTTATACATCATAAATAAGCTTTCTCCACTGAACATGTTTCAGAATCTACTTGAGAATAAGATTAATTGTCACTAAACATTTCCAAGTGAGAAAGTTTTATTTATGAGGAAAGTCCCTGATTCACTCTTTTTTATAATTATTGCATTACAGTGTCTCTTCCTAGGCAGCTGCGGGTCTAGTGGTTATGTTCCTTGCCTTTGGTCCCAAGATATTTTTTAGAATGAAAAAATCCAAGGAGAAAGCCCTCCAGGAGGGACTTCAAGCCATGTGTCCTAAGTCTGAAGATTTTCAGGCTCATAAAAGAAACTTAGGCCTGAATAAAGAGGCCCCTAAAGCAAAATTTACCAACCTTCAATGAACCTAGTGATCAAATTTATTTCATCTGGAATCGTCTTACCTCAATTTAATGTTTAGCTGCCCACTAGATGTCTCATTGGGGTCAGAATGTTGAATGCATATCATTCACGACATCCGTATGGAAATAAGTGTAACTAAATTAACATAGTCTATTAATTTCTAATAAAGGAGAGGCTAAGGGCCAACACTGGGTTGTTATGTCATTGTAGAAGATAGTCCTATGTTATGGAAGTGAGGCATGGATAATGAGAAATAAGGAATTCATCGTATGAGCGACGAGATGAAGTTTATGAGACCTACAGAAGGTTATTGCCGATGGGATCATAAAGGCACTGTGAGAACTTTAGTTACAATCAATTATCCATTTTATAAACAAGAACCAATACAATTTGAGGTTGACAAGCCCGCTACATCAATGGTTAGATAGTCACTTCTCATCACTGGGGTCCCGAGATATTGAGTCTTAGTCACTCCATGTGGGTTTCGTGGTGGACAGGTTTTTCTTGGAGTTTTCTCCTGCCACAATTTTATTCCACCATTTCTCCATACTCATTTCATCCATTTTGTTTCATTCATTTCCCTCCCATGATGGTGCGTCAAGCGTGGTCGGCTGTCACCCTCGTCATTCACACACTTCATCTCATCCCTGACCCTGATTTGAGGATATTAAAAAGTCAGCTACAATGCTATTAATATTTAATTTTTGGAAGTTATATTTTGAGGTTATTTTAATTATATTATTTTTAGTCTCATCATCTTACCTCAATACTAATGTTGATTTCTTCTTGAACATGTTTCAAAACATGTTCAAGAACAAATCAACATTAATATTGAGGTAACATGATCAGACTAAAAATAATATAATTACAATGCTATTGTTATCGACCTTCTCTAAAATACATTGAGTTCTTGAGGCAATATTGTGTAGGGGATTGTTCTATTGCCTCGTGGAGTGGGAGAGAGAGATATCAGTACTTCACCTATTTTCTGGGGTTTGCTTGAAGTTGTCAGGCTGTACATGTCTCTGCCCCTTTTTTCAGCACTATAATGTAATCCTTCCAAGAGACAAAAATAATGTGTCGGCAAGGTTTTATCTTGTTAATAGTTCCCCTGTCATATTAAATGAAAGAAGTCATGTGGTCTATAACCAAAATCACTATGGGAGCCATCACAGATCTTCTGGGAGGAAAACATGTCCAACCAATACTTACCAACATCTTCAACATATCCTTTGTTTCAGGATCAACTTCAATAATGTCATGCTCAAGAGCAGACACTTCAGGAACGTAGTTATCACGACGTTCTCTCTCCTCTTCCTGCAGTTTTATGGAAATTCCACGCACCTGAGTATGACGCAAGCGTTTCATCAGGTGAGTTACAAACCTGCACAAATTAAACAAATACAAACCACTTTTAAAAACTAATGACCACTTTCTCACACTAAACCTATGAAATCTGACAACAGAATCAGAATATTGCTCGCATCTGGTTCTGACATCAATGAGTTTAAACTAGTCTGGGATATAAAAATCCAGAGTATGGGTTCCTTCAGAAGGAAACTGAAGAGCACATGAAAGAACCTAAAGTCTGAAAAAAAAAGTCCATGATGCAAGAACTGTATAAACTACGCAAATGCTTCAGCAGATCCAATTTTGTTGATTTATGGAATATATCTTACCATTTTTATTTTAAGAGAATCTTCGCAATAAATTCCCAAAAATGTTTAAAAGAAATAAATGTACACCAACTTACCCTTCCTAACCTAACAAAAATATATAACATGCACATTATTTAATAAACTATAAACTAATCAGATATACACTAACTTGTCCCATCGACACCTAACAAAATGGAGTGAAAATTCATTTCTTAAATGTTTTCGAATGTTGGTCATTCCGATTTCACAGATATCTCAGCCAGCTAGAGGAAGTTACTTTATGCATTTCCACTACAATTCTGAAGAACTTGGAAAAAAAAAAAAAAAATTGAGATAAATGCAACAATTTGCATATGTAGATAAATATTTTATAACACTATCGTCGTAAAACATTTGAAATAGTACAAAAGTTAGTAAAGACAGAAAAGCACATAGAGCAACAGTATTACAAATCATAGGCCAAAGTATTCTAAACTTAAGCCAAAAAACAATATGGATGGCACATTATTCAGGTGCATACACTTGGTTGAATATCGTAAAAATATATTCAAATAATCTTTAGAAACTGTTAAAATGCATTTGAAACGGTATTGTTTTTTAAAAAATGAAACTGTAGAAGTGAAATTTGATAGATGTGACAGGAATTAAAAAGTTGTGTCCCATGTTTGAACTTTAGCCTACAGAGGATTGTTTCCGTTCTCTGAGAACGATTTGCCAAGTAGATTGTGACAGAGTGTGAGTCATCAAGACAGGAGCATGCGAGGTGATCAAACCAGTCAGTGTGCTGCTTCTGTTACACTCGCACATGTGTTGCTCTCACAATGCCTAAGCAGATAGACCCATTTTGGGAAGGGTATATTACTGCCCTTTCCAACGCTAATTATAGTTATTCCGCGATTATTGAGGCTTGAAAAAAATATTATTTTAGTGGTGTCAAAGTGTGGAATTAGCTCAGTGCTTAATAAAAAGGGAAAGGGTTGCTTGGGATTATCCACGACCTGATACTACCTGCACCCCAGATGTAATCAGAAAGGTCAAGGCCCATATCTCTGGTGATAACACACAAAGGGTGATTGTGAACAGATTGGGAATATCCCTTAAAAACTGTAAACACCATAATAAACAAAGATTTAAACATGGAGAAGTGTCACAAAAGCAGGGTTCATAAATTGTTGCCACATCACATTGCCAAACGCCGCACCAACAGCAGGAAACTTTATGAAAAGCACTTGGCAGGAGAAAAATGGAAATTTTTGGTCACACTTTATGAAGTATATGTTTATCTAGGAGACTGCAACAAACCCCGGGTAATTTACTATTGAGAAATTTTTTTAAAGTGGTATGCTGAATGCAGAGGAAGTTTCTCCAAGAGATTTATGGTCATCGCAGGATATTGCTACAATAGAAAACTGACCATTCGTAGAGTAGCTAAAAAGGCCAAAATCAATTCCCAGTACTACCAGGAAGAAGTTCTCACCCCAATTTACCGGACCGAAATCCCAGCTCTCTATGGTACAGACAAAAACCAAGTCTGGGTGCACCAAGACAAGGCCTCCAGTCACACTTCGGGTTCAACCCTGGCGTTCCTGGAGAGAATAATAGACCAGGAAACTGGAATACATGCTATTCCATTCAGCAACATCCCTGTGAAGCCTCCTGATGCATCACCGATGGACTTTTGTGTCTTTGGCTGGACTCTTCAAAAGGGCACTGGAAAACAGGCGTCCTCAAACGATAGATGGTCTCTGGAAAGTGTGTAAAGAGTGGGAACTTCTAGACATGGCTGTGCTGCATAAGAGTCTCCGATGCCGAGTCATAGCTCGGGTGAAGGGCCATCAAACAGAGCATGATTGATGCTGGATACACGGCTTCTCTTAATATAAAGCTTAAAAATCATTGTTATCAGAGATCAGAATCAACCCTCCGTACATCAGGTTAATTTAGAGTGCACATAATTTGTTTATTTATGTTATGAAGGGGCAAGTTGGTGTAAATGTACGGAAATTAATAGCTGAAATTTCCATTAAGCACAGTGAAAAAATTTTCTAAGTCCCAGGCAGACACCACACGCATGCGCCAACAGGCTTTTATTTTCAAATTATTTACCACCATTTACAATAAATTTTACATTTCTTTCTAATGATTTCAATATATGGTTACAATGCAAAAAGTGGACATCTGAATTTCGAGATAATTTTGGTTTTAAATTGAAGCTTAGGACCACTTAACATGAAAACAAAAAACTATTTGCAGACCATCGAGAAACAAAGTAAAATAACATTTTATAAGCACTACAAAATACACTTTTCACTAGTTTACTGTATGAGACATCCCCTTTTCGATACAAGTTTGATATTAAAATGAAGCTTAGGATCGCCATAGATGAAAACAGGAAGAAAATCTGCAGACCATCACTGAAGAAACTACGTTAGAGTAATTCATTCTTATAATTAATTAGGCTAGGCTAGCTTTTAGTTTCTTACACAAATAGTATAATTTATTTACATACCTGTAATTTAATATTGTCTAAATGCCATTCTATGTATTTCTTTCACAGGTTAGAGTCATTTAAATGAGTTAGGTTAGCTTTTAGATTATACATGAATTCTAATAAATTATATTACAAATTTCAAAGATTATGTTATAAATAAGTAGCATCTATTTATTGAATATTTTGTAAGGGCTATTTACCGTTGTTCATTTTCGAGAAATATGTACGATGGCATATCGATGATTATCGACAATCGATTCAGTTAAAACCATATTTTTCTTAAGAAACTCTATGTGAGGATGTGATTTTTATTAAATTTCAAACTTGTTAATTTTTTCTTTTACTCACCTCATACTTCGTAACTCCTCGCAGACCTAGGTTTTGTCACATCTTTGTGACATTCTCAATGCTGTGTCATGTTCACAACTTGTGACACAGCAGTGAGAATGTCACAAATGATGTGACGATACCTAGGTCTGCGAGGAGTTATGATGAGGTGAGTGAAAGAAAAAATTAACAATATTAAAAAACCACATAGTGTTATTTCCTATATACATAACTTAATAAATTTCAAACTCTTTGCTATGTAATTTTGGAAATGTAGCATTTGATAATACAGCAGTGCACTTTTATTGCAATAAAATATTTATTCCATTTTTGCATTTCTATTGAAGAAAATGTTTTCACTATTGAATCTGATGCCATGACCACAATGGTAGCCACTTACTTCAGGTAATATAGGAATAGTGTTTGGCTGTAGTGTATAAACCGTTGCACACAATTTTCCATCTAATATTCTTATGCCACTGATGCACTGAACACTTTTCAACCATTTATAATAACGTTTCGTATTATATTAAACATTTTGGAACCATTTTATAAACATTTCTTACGATGACGATTTTTATTATTAATTTAATAGAAGCCCTACTGGCTATAAAGTAGTGTTAAATTCCCAATAAATGTCTTCTTAACTAAGAAGCCGCCATTTGCAAAGATAGAAGCTATGGTTTCAAGCATTTGGCGCGAGGGAATTACAACGTACATAAGAGAAAAATTTGCGTCTAGATCGTAACTCGCCTCGGTAGCTCAGTTGGTAGAGCACTTGGCCCGGAAAGCCAAGGGTCCCGGGTTCGAGTCCCGGTCTAGGCGAAAATTTTTCTCTTCAAATATAATTTCTTACGATTTTTAAATATTTCTAAATTACACAAATGTTGTACATCCGAGTTCTACAGGCGTGGAAATGCTTCATGTAACATCCGCTAAGAGACTTACATTGCAGTTACCAACATTTGAACATAATTCGAAACCATATTTAGTGTTAGTGTACGTAAAATTAGTTTATAGTGTGTTAAATAATATGCATGTAAATTGTTTTGTTAGGTTAGGAAATGGAAAGTTAGTTTATGTACATTTTTTTTACATTTGGAAACAAATAATATGCATGTAAACTGTTTTGTTCGGTTAGGAAATGGGAAGTTAGTTTATGTCCATTTTTTCTAGCGTTTGGGAATTTTTCCCCAATGTTGGTAATGCCGACTTCAGAGCGATCTACCGGAAGCTACATTAACCATTAAGTGTTTTATAAATTGTTATTTTACAGCTTTGTTTCTGGATGGTCCGCAAATTGTTTCCATCTTCGACGTTCCTAAACTTCATTTTAGAAGAAAAATAATTTTGAAATTCGGATGCCCACTTTTTGCACCGTATCCTCAATCAATTTTCTATATATTTAATTACATACATAACATAAAGACTATACAACACATGTTCCAGTCTAGCCAACATCGAGTATGCATTTCAGAATTTACTATATATTTTTTGACGTCACTTTCTTTCACACATTAAGAGTGCTTAAATTGAGTTAGATTAGCTTTTAGCTTCATTAAATATTGTGTATATGTTGGCAGCATCACGTGAATCCATAGTGTAAACCGCTTTGCGTTTGTTGGCACATGCGTGTAGTGTCTGCCTGGGACTTAGAAAAATTTATCCGAAATTAATTGCAAAGGTCAATCAGATAAAGTTTCCATTAAACGCAGTGAGAAATTTTTCTAAGTACCAGGCAGACACCATGCACATGCGCCAACAAACATGAAGCAGTTTACTCTGTGGAATATCTAATGCAGCCAACATATACAAGATACTTAACAAACCTAAAAGCTAACCAAACGCAATTTAAGCACTCTAACCTGTGAAAGAATGCAATGCCGAACAATAAATGGTAAGTTCTGAAATTCTGTGAAGTACATACCCTATGTTGGCTGCACTAATGTTGTATAGAATATTCGTTAAAATCAATATGGCTGCCACGTCTTCATGTTACGTATATAGTTAAATATCATAGAAAAATAGGCTGTTGTACTTTTTTGACCTTATGCCACTGATGCACTAAACAATTGTAAACACGTTTCGTACTATTTTAAACATTTTGGAACCATTTTATAAACATTTTGAATAAACACCTACACAGAATTGGCATAACAGATTCACCTAAATGCCCTTTTTGCAATTTAAATGAAGATATGGAAAGAAACCATCTCCTCCGTTGTCCAGCTTTTGTAGAAGAGACCAGCCTTTCTGCTAAATATTGGAGTGCAAGAGAGCGAATGATTTCATTATCAAGTGCTCGACATTAGATACCAACCAACATTTCTTACAATTGTTAAATATTTATAAATCACGCAAAATTTGTGCATCGGGTTCTAGAAACGCAGAAATGCTTCATGTAACATCTGCTAGGTGGCTCTCAAATTGGAGTTACCAACATTTGAAAATAATTTCAAACCATATTTAGTGTTAGTGTACATAAAATTAGTTTATAGTTCATTAAATAATACACATGTAAATTGTTTTGTTAGGTTAGGAAATGGGAAGTTGGTTTACGTCCACTTTTTTTAGCATTTGGGAATAAATATGCACGTGTAAATTGTTTTCTTTGGTTAGGAAATGGCAAGTTAGTTTACATCCATTTTTTTAGCATTTCGGAATTTATTCCCAAAGTTGGTAACGCCGACTGCACAGCCATCGGATATGCTACACTTCGGGTCGCACAAAAATTTTTCTAAGTTCTATAGAATCGCAGTGCGCATGCGCTAGTGCTCCAATTATCCCAGGTAGATAAATGCAATCTCCAGCAGTTGGCGGTATATGTATGAGAAATCAGTATGACCAACACATTGACACAAAATTCCCAGAACTTGTCTAAAAAATGTATAATTAACACGAAATGAACAAGTGGAAATATGATTTTACGTGGTAACCATCCGATATTTTGAATTTTTCATAGAATAAAAGATATGAAGAGGTAATTTATTTTACGTATCAAATCACATTTAAAAAGCAAGGAACCTAAAAGCTAACCAAACCTAAATCAATTACTGTGACACAAATCAATTACTCTAACGTAGGTGAAATCCAGGGAACGTGGAAATGGTTGGCAACATCTGGAGTATTTTGGGTTGTTGATGGCAACGCTGGAACAACATAGGAAGAGGGAAAATAGCAGTAAGCAATGTAGCACGACCATGTTTTACGTAAATATATAAATATAAAAAAAGATTGTTGCAAAATGTTTTAAACGTGTTTAAAAGTGTTTAGTGCATCAGTGGAATAAGATATTAAATTGAAAAATTTTTGCGACCTGAAGTGTACAACAGCCCAGCCATCTACCGGAGGCTACATTAACCATTACAGCAACTCCCGCATGCACACTGCGATTCTGTGGAACTTAGAAGAATTTGTGTCCGCCAAATAACTGACTTCTGAAAAATATATTGAAATAATGGATAAGGTGTATAAACCGTCGCACAGCCAATAAAGTGCTGAAGATGAGACCTTTGTGGTCTCGAAATCGCGATCTAGTTAGAAAATTTATATGAGGAGAGGTAAGAAACATTTAATTTCACCATATCGTAAGAAATGTTTATAAAATGGTTCCAAAATGTTTAAAATAGTACCAAACATTATAATTGGTTGAAAAGTGTTTAGTGCATCAGTGGCAAAAGAATATTAGATGGAAAATTGTGTGCAACGGTTATACACCACAGCCGAAATAATCATTAGAAAAAATGTTAAATGCATTTTATATAGTGGGAATTAATTTGAAAATAAAACCCTGTTGGCACATGCGCATGGCCTGGAAATTAAAAAAAATTTCTCACTGCGCTTAATACAAATATCAGCCAGTTGATCTTACCGATCTCACAGATCGTGCATGTGCACTGTGGTTATATAAGAAATCATTTTGAATGTGGTCAGTTTTATGTCTCTCACATTTCTACACTTACATTCTTATGCCACTGATCTAAACACTTGTACTGTTTTAAACATTTTGCAATGATCTCCAAGCTTTCTTCGCAATATTTTATATTTATATATTTACGTAAAACATGATCGTGGATACATTACTTCCTTGCTACTTTCCCATGTTGTTCCAACGTTGCCACCATTTGAAAATAATTTAAAACTATATTTAGTGTTAGTGTACGTAAAATTAGTTTATAGTTCATTAAATAGTACACATGTAAATTGCTTTGTTACGTTAGGAAATGGGAAGTTGGTTTACGTCCATTTTTAAGCATTTGGGAAGAAATAATATGCATGTAAATTGTTTTCTTTAGTTAGAAAATGGCAAGTTAGTTAACGTCCATTTTTTTTGCATCTGGAAATTTATTCCCAAAGTTGGTAATGCCGACTACTGGAGTCTATATTAACCATTACAGCAACTCGCGCATGCGCGCTGCGATTCTGTGGAACTTAGAAGAATTCCTGAGAGACATAAAACCGACTTTTTCCATCATTTTGTACATAAATAAATAATTTTAAAAAATGTCATTAATTGTAAAATGTTTAAAATAGTACAAAATGTTAGTAAAAACCAAAGTAGAATGTAGAATAACTGACTTACAAGAATATAGTATGCAAAATCAAGTGGAAATTATTCAATAATTGAGCCAAATAATTTAGTTGGCTTTTAAAATAAAATACCAATGTGTATATGTGAAAGGAAACAAACTTTATTCAATGTAAGTGTTAGGTTATGTTCATATTCGTAAGGGTCCAATTACAGTAAATGAAAATAAAACGTATGGAATGAAATAGCCATTCTGAAACTCACAGTAACTAGTTCAAAATCGACATCTTTCTATACAATAACCAGAAGCTATAAGCACGTGCGAAATTTAACACATTGATACGAAAAATAGGTCTCATAAAATCGTTATTTTTAACGTGACAAATTGCAAGATTAAGTTACAATTAAATATCACATCTTTGCATCACAATTTTATTGTAGTTAATGGATGGTTCACTAAAATGTAGAAACTCAATCAATATTAAAGCTATTTACCAAAAAAATAATGGAATTTCTCCAAAACTCAGTTTAATGAACTTACCCAGCAATTTTATTTCGCAGTGGTTTGCTTGGAATGATAGCAATTTCTTCGCATATTCTCTTATTAGTATGAAAATCCAATGTTAATCTCATATAATATTTCTCAATGATAACTCTTGCTGCTTTTTTTACAGTTTTTGTCCTTACGCGACCCTAAAAACAAAATAAATGGAATAAATAGCACGTTTAAAAACATCCAACACAGGTTATGTTCCAATTGTAAAAGAATAAATAGATTTTGCAATCAGACACATTTTAATATCATTATAATGAAGTACGTTTTTAATTTGAAATATTTAAATTTACTTAAATGTAAAATTAACTAAGATGACTTTAGATAAAAATATATATATATATCACAAATCCATACCATGTGATTCCTTCTCTGCACGACAATCGCCGAAATGAACGATGGGTAATACGTGTTTCCGATTTATTTTATCGGAGCTTATAACAGAGGGCAGGTTGATCGTACAATCAGGAGAGCCAACATCTGAACAAGAGAAAATAATCTCGCTAAAACATTTATTCATTTAATGCAGGGCACTTGAAATACAGATCATTCACCCAAATGACAGACCTCATTAACATATTTGTAATAACTATACACTCTCGCTAAAAGCATTGTAGATAGTATTTTATTTGACATTCTTTAACAGCTCACGTCATTGGGATCGTAATTAAAATGTCGGTATGAAAGGGCCGATTTTTTTTATTTAGAGCTCTCTTATTTTAGATTTGAGGTCCGTTTACTTTCTTTAAATCGACGAGACGGGACCCACGGCTTTATTTCCCTTTTTGAAGATTAGGTTAGCAATTTCCTCACTCTCTAAGGGCTTAGGTCATTAGCAACGCAATTACAATCTGGACGTGAAAGGGCAACATAATCTCATCCGAGGCCTTTTTTTCTCAGTGTTGATCTTTTATAAGCCGTAAATACACAACTAGGACCTACTGTTCGGAAACTTGGATTGATATTAGGATAGTCTAACCATTGAACCAACATAATCTCATCCGAGGCCTTTTTTCTTCAGTGTTGATCTTTTATAAGCCGTAAGTACACAATTAGGACTTACTGTTCGGAAACTTGGATTGATATTAGGATAGTCTAACCATTGATTTCCGAAGAAGAAAATGACGATTGTTATAATCCGACACAGACAACTTCGGTATTTGACCTACATAGACAAATGTTTATGATTGAGTTACTGGTGAGGCATAAACAAAATGGAGCATAATGCATTTAGTAATATTAATATGACAATATAAACGTCCGTCGCGCAGGAACTGCTTAAACTAAGCGAGATTCCTCAGCAAGTCGAAATTATGGTTCTATTTTTCTGGTTTATTGAATGTCTTCTGTATTTATTTAAGTCCTTAGTTAGAGAAGCTCAATTGTTTATGCCAGCCTAATTAAATTATTCGAACTGCAGTGAAAATAAACCATGCATAGCCTATTACCTATTACATATTGTTATATAATTTGACACAAGTTTAAACAATTGCTACTACTGATTCCTTTTTTTTTTTTTCCCCATTGCATTATTAAAATATTAAATAGATAAAACTAATATAACTTATAGAGTGTATTGCCAATTTACGAGTTAATACGTTAAAGCAAAGCAGACATGGCGGCTGTTAGAGCGATTTTTTAATTTTGGGTTTCAGGTAAATCCCCACTTCTAATGGTCGGATATCCCTAATTTTTAGAATAACCTTCCTCGTTATATTTGATTATCATATACCGAATTTCGTAGTGGAAATAGAAATTTGTGACTATTATATCTTTTTTTTATATTCCCTCCAGGTGACCTATTCCTAACAATCCGATTTTGCTGTTTAACGAACTCGACCTTCCTTTTTTATTAGTTCTATAATGCCAGTGAGTTAGTTAGCTTATTTCAAAGTTCCAGACCGCAGTAAAAAGAGAAAAAAAAAAGTTGGTTTATAATTTTGGGTTTCAGGTAAACCGCCACTTCTAATGATCAAATTTTGTTGAATTTGCTTTTGGATAATACTTTCCTTGTTTTATTCTAATAGCGTATAGCCTACTGAGTTCGTTGTCAAACATCGAAAATTATAACCGCTAGACGATCTTTATTTATTTGTTTTTTTTTTCATGCGAACTCTTATAATATGTAATGATATTTTTTAAATTGATTCCCATTTACCGAGATTTGTTCTCATAAAACAAAAAATTGCGGCCTCTTGAGCGTTAACAGAAGTATATATATATATATATATATATATATATATATATATATATATATATATATATATAATATTTAAGACAATACGCTACAAGCCGGAAGGTTGGGGATTTGTGTCCACGGTAAGGCCAGTATTTATAAACTCCCATAACCTTTTGATAGCACCACGGCCCTGACAAGAATTATGAAGGCCAAGGCCCGTTTTAGACTGACTGTAGCGCCATATATATATTGTCCACCTCTGTGGTCTCGAGGTAGCGTGCTACCTTGTCACACAGCGGGCCCGGGTTCGATTCCCGGTCGGGACAGGCTCCTGGGTGAGGTTTTTTTTCGGGATTTTTCCTCACCTGTAAGACAAATGTCAGGAAGCTTAGGGCCCATCGCTCTCCGAAAATCATCCGGTCATCATCATCATCATCCTTATCATTATCATCATCATCCTTCACCGGTGTGGAAAGCAACGTGAAATTGTTCAGATGACCGGCCCAATCCACTTCTCTGTCCTTAAATCCATTCAGGTACTTATACCAAGTTAAAACTTACAGATTTTAGATGTCAATCACAGACATCTGTAATTAAGCTAGATCAAGAAACTCTGAACTAAGCGAGCATCCGCGTCTCCATGAGGGACGTATTACACATGAGTACAAAAATCCGAAAATTGTTTCCTGTAATAATAATTGCCCTTCATGGTATCTTTACCTTGTCGTGGTGGAGTGGCTTGCGTGCTTAAATGATCCTGAGAGCTATGCCGGTGGTAGCATTGCTGCCGATAGGGTTACATGCCGGATTGGTCGAAGGTGATAAGCCAGACGAGAAAAGTACCTTGGTCGAAAGAGTGACGATCTTTCACCGTAAAAATACAACCGTCAAGAAATGCGGACATGGGTTCAACTGGGGTAAAATTTTCCGGAGGTCAAATAGTCCCCCATTCGGTTCTCCGGGCGGGGACTATTTCAGGGAACCCATGCCAAAGGCTCAAACACAGGGACATGTTCCTAGGAACATGGAATGTTAGGGAATGATTGGAAAGCATTAGCTCAGGATAGGGATGTATGGAGAGCTTATGTCCGCGCGGCCATGAACCTACGGGTTCGATAGTGCCAGTGAGTAAGTAAGTAAGTAAGTATTATTATAACAGTAATAATATTATTAGTAATAATAAAATAGTAATATTAATAATATCATTAATAATTGTATTTTTTTATTCAAAAACATTCCACAGTACAGTGTTTCTCCTTCAACCCAAAGTGATTTGTCGCCAGAGGTTCCTGTATAAAGCATCTTCTTCCCTCAAATCTTTAGCTTCCATACTTCTCTTCACTCCATCCATCCATCGTTCTCTAGACCTGCCTCTTCCACTTCTTCCATTAGCTTTCCAATTAAGGATCTTCTTTGGTATTCTCTCTTCTTCCATTATTATGAGGTGTTGATTCATTAAAGGCTAGAGGAAGACAA